>JAPQWV010000924.1:0-169000 GCA_027422505.1 Craterostigma plantagineum
GATAGAGAAACTTACAAAACTCTCTCACTAACGGTTTTCTCTCTCGAGTTCTTCAACAAGGTTTTCGATCGATATTCAATCCATTCAATTCTAATCGATTTCCTTAGAATTCGTGCCTAGGATTGATTGTGTTGACTAACGGGGACCTAATAATTGGTATCAGAGCTGATTCGTTCGGTATTGAATCGAAATTGTTAGAATTCGGATCGAAATTCATTTTCTGGAACTGTTCACGCGAAGAACAGTTTTGGCGCGAAAAACTTTTTCGATCTGAAGTGCCTAATTCTGTGCTCATATGTTTTGATTTTGATGTCTCTGTGCCTGTTCTAGCAATAGAAATCCATGCCGATTAGATTCGTAGCAGTTTGAATGACAATTTAGCAGATTTAATCAAATTTGGACCGTTACTGTTTGCGCGAAGAACGAACTTGAACACGGCTTGATTTTGATCAAAATTGACATGTTTTGCTTCATAATGTGTTTAATTGTCTGTTCGTGCGTATTAAACATCTAATTACGATCAAAAACCTGCAATTTCATAGTCTAATTCATTGTTCTTGGTTGAATCAGTGTTAATTAGGGTTCTGATTGTGTTCGCAGAAATTCAATTTTTCTCGCTAAAGTCTTCACCCGAGAATTTTATCGATCAGAGCACTAAGTCAGCGCTAAAACCTTCCTTCTAAGAACGAGTTTAGTAGAAAAATTTCTCGAGCATTATCTAGCGAAAAATTATTTCGACGAAGACCTATTTTGACCTTTGCGCTCGCAAAACTAACCGTTGAAATTTTTTTTGGTCAAAAACTTATACAGTTTGACCTAGCGAAAATTACTTACTATCGAAAAACTTTTCAGTCAACGATTTTATTTTGACTAAGCAAGGAACTTAGTTTAAGTCTTGTTTCTTGCGATCGAAATAAATTCACGATTAAAAGATTTTTCTCGATCGAAATTTTTTGAACAAATTTTACTCGCTCGTAAGTTTTCTCGCTGACACACTTTCTCGCACGAGAATAGTGACGTACATCTTAATCCGACAGAATTATTTTCGATCGAAAATCAAAAGATAGATTTGAAAATAATTCTCGACTGCTTTAATATCAAACGCTACTAACTACTTTGCTACTTGTAAAGCACATAACATCAACCAAATCAATCAAAACAACGAACGAAGATCCCTCGTTAACAACAAAGAGAAGACATGGATGCTTATTCGCTAGGAAATGACAACCGTCCACCAATCTTGCAACGCGGCGAATATGCAGTATGGAGAAGTCGCTTCCTAAACTTTATAGCCATAAAAGATCAGGCTGAAAATCTACTGCAGTCACTCGACGAGGGACCGACACAATTTTGGGTCCACGTAGCCGGTGATGAAACGGCTACTCCTCCAATTCCTCCTACTAGGCGACTTAAGGAGCCTAGGGAATACTCTATTGAGGAAAGGGCCCGTGCAAAGGCTGATCTGATGGCCATGAATACACTTATGTAAGGCATCCCAATGACATCTACAGACAGATAGACAGCCTTCCAACGGCTAAGGGAATGTGGGATGAATTGCATAGGATGATGCAAAGGATGGAAGTTGGCATCAAGGCCAAAAAGGTGAATATTCTCACTGCCTACGACTCTTTCAAAGCTAAGCCGGATGAGAGCCTATACGATGTATACCAAAGATACCTCACTCTTCTAAATGAGATGAGGAAGATAGAAATGTCTAAGACAACCATGGAGACTAATATTAGATTTCTTCTTCGTTGCCCTTGGCCTAGAAAAAGATATCCACCAAATTAAGACAAAACAAAGATCTGGAAGAGTTGGATATCCATGCCGTCTTCGATAATCTCGCCCAACACGAGGAAGTTGTTAGCGAGATTCAGAGAGAGCAGAAGGGCAAGCTGATTGATGATACCGTTATTCTAGTCTCGGAGAAGCGTGGGACAAAGTCTCAAAATGAAAAAATCGTTAGGCCTCCTTCCTCATCCGAGTCAGAAGAAGATCCAGAATCCGACGCCGAGCCAAGCATGAAGGCCTTAGGGAAGCAGTTGGTGTTAATCGGAAAAATGAAGAGTCAGAAATACTTCAAAAATAAGTCCTCATCTTCGGCCAACAGACTTCGGACCTCAAGCTCTAAGAACAAGGAACGTGTATCAGAGAGCTCCGAAGTCAAGAACACTAAAGAGCCCAACAAGTGCTTCAAATGCGGCAAACCTGGTCATTTTGCCAGAGAATGCACTCTTCCGAGGAAAAGATAGGCTAATTACTACTCCAAGAAGCTCCAACCAACAAATGCACTCCAATAGGACGGACGAAGACGACGCATCCACCTCGTCACAATAGGTAGTCTCTTCTTCCACATTATTGACCATGTTAGAATCATATCGAAAACAATATGCCAACATGAAAGTGAGCAGAAAAGTATTAAGGAAGTAGAGGATAAACTTGCGAGATCTCAGGAGAAGATAGATAGTCTCGAATCTCAAGCACACAATGAGGAAGTCAAAGACGTTAATTATAAAAATTCTCTCTACAAACCCCCTATCATAAAACAGATAGAGGAGTCACAGGCAAAGCTAGATAAAGAACGAGAGAATTTCGAAGATGACAAGGAAAAGTTTCTTAAAGAGATGGAAATATCAAGGCTTCCTCATCCTCCCAAACTACCTCACACGCTATTAAGAAAAGCGTGAAAAATCAAAAAATCACCTTTGAAAGATAAAAATTGTAAAGATAATTCTGTTAAAAGTGCTATGGCTAATTCTACTTCACCTACGTCTACAGGGAGCGTAGGGTCAGCACTGAAAACGAAGGCGAGAGTGTCTAGTACTAAGATAAAGAAGGAGCCAGTAGATTTGAATGTTTCTAAGAATGTTACTCCTTCTGTTACAATAAGAGACACTCGTAGTAATAAAAGAGCCATTTCTACGTTTAAGATAATTGCTTCTACTTGTTCACTTCAGCCGATCACCTTTAGAAGCGACAATTTCAAAATAGGCTCTACTTAAAAAATTACTAGTAATCATTCTGAAACAAATGCCACTAGAAAGCCTCGTAGGAAACAAGATCCAGCCATAAAGAAAGCTTATGGCACTGTACATGCCTGTACTCACCTAAGGTATCCCGTAAAGATTCAGTCCCCTAGGCACCTTAGGAGATTAACAAAAGAAAAGATCTTTTCCTCGGTCAAGCCTTCCAAAAGCATTTGTACGTGCTGAAATTAACCTTCCCTGCAAGGTTCAACCCAAATGGGTTCCTAAATCTCCGCCTAGGACGACAAAAGCCGAAAAGGCCAAGTCACCTAAAGAGGCAAAACCCAACTCCACTTCTCAAAAGTGAAATGGGTTATTAAAACTCCTCCAAATAAAAATTTAGGAATCATATCTGAACCCAAAACTATATCTGCTAATCTGAGAGGACCCACGCTTAGGTGGGTACCTAAAGCTCTCTAAATTGTTTTTGAAGATTCATCATGTGTGGTACCTCGACTATGGTTGCTCCACACACATGACTGGGAATCAAGAACTGCTGAGCAACTACATAGACCGACCAAACGGGAAAGTCAGATTCGGAAACAACGACTCAGCTCCTATTCTCGGATGTGG
Organism: Craterostigma plantagineum; assembly: GCA_027422505.1. NCBI lineage: Eukaryota > Viridiplantae > Streptophyta > Magnoliopsida > Lamiales > Linderniaceae > Craterostigma > Craterostigma plantagineum. Next base: position 3,600 of record JAPQWV010000924.1, read on the forward strand.
AGATATCATTTTGGAAAATCTGACGATAAAAGATGTCTCATATGTCGAAGGCCTCCGCCATAACTTGTTCAGCATAGGCCAATTCTGTGACAAAGGATTTCAAGTGGTCTTTCACGCTGAATGGTGCATAATTTTGGACAGTCAGGACACAGAACTCCTACGGACTTCGGAAATCAAATCTTTACACTATCAACCTGCCGTCCGTGCGGCCCTCGACAGCTGTGTGCCTCATCTATCATACTGTTTTACAGAGGAACATCTCATGGCATCAACGAATGTCTCATCTGAATATGAAAGCTCTCCAACGCCTTTCTACAAAAAGTTGGTCCACGATCTTCCAACTATACTACTACAAAGGGAGCAACAATGTCCGGCATGTCAATTAGGAAAAATGAAGCGAGCGTCTCATCATGTCAAGCAAACTGCGTCTACTTCTCGCCCATTGGAACTAATCCACATGGACCGCCGTGGGCCAATGCAGACACGGAGTATCAATGGACGCAAGTATGTGCTAGTTATCGTCGATGACTACTCTCGCTACATGTGGACAAAGTTCCACCGAACCAAAGATGAGACCGGTGACTTGATTATCAACTTTGTGAAAACTACTCAAAATCTGCTGCAACAGACTATTCAAGTTATTCGAACAGACAACGGCACTGAGTTCAAGAATAATCACCTCAGTGAGTTTTATCGGAAACTTGGAATAAGTCAACAATTCTCAGCCGCAAAAACACCTCAACAAAGTGGGGTCGTGGAAAGGAAAAACAGAACTCTAGTGGAAGCCGCTCGCACAGTGCTCATCCACTCCGGCCTTCCACACTTTCTTGGACTGAAGCAGTAAATACCGCCTGTTTTACCCAAAACAAGACGGTGGTTCACAAACGGTTACACAAGACTCCGTACGAGATCGTAAACAAGAGAGTACCCAACAGCTCATTTTTTAAGGTCTTCGGGTGCAAGTACTTTGTGGCGAACGACAGAGAGCAGCGTGCAAAGTTCGACCCTAAAGCATTCGAAGCAACTTTCGTCGGGTATTCTTCAACATCAAAAGTGTAACGAGTATACGTCATGTCCAACCGCACGATTAAGTAAAGCGATAATGTCACGTTCCACGAAGCTAACCAGATGGCTCCTGCACACCTCAGTTCAGGACCCGTGCCAAACCCGATGGCTTCTGGGCACATCAGTTCAGGACCCGTGCCTACCCAGATGGCTCCTGCTCAAATCAACTCAGGACCTGTGCTCAAACCGATGGTTTTTTAAGACAACATCTCAGAACCCGTATTCACTAGTGTGTTGGCACAAAACCAACAAAAATGGCAACAACTAAGCGATCAACGCCAGACAATGTGCTAAGACTTGTGTTAGAAGACTTGGATTCCCTCTTTGAGCTCTCATCGTCAATTCTACACCCGACGAGGCAGACATACCAAGTTCTTCAACAGTCCCTACCTCACCCGATTCAGATTTGCCTCTGAATAATGAAGAACCTACTATGGGTCTTGAGGAAGAATCATCAGAGTTGCTCCCTCCTAGCGCTGATTTGGAACTTCCTCACACAAATGAACAATCGGAGATCATAGGTAATCTACTCCACAAATGGCTGACGCATCATCTTCAGCCTTGCCACATGAGCGCAAGTGGACTAGAGCTCATCCGGTTGATTAGATAATTGGCGATCCTTCGCGTGGAGTAAGGACACGACATCAACACAGTCTTTTAAGCTGCTTCTTAAGCCAAACGAGCCTACTAAGGTAGCAGACGCACTATGAGACCCGGATAGGATAATTGCGATGCATGAGGAAATTAACCAATTCGAACGTCTTCAAGTGTGGAAATTAGTTCCCCGCCCGCATGGGAAGACTATCATCGGAACAAAATGGGTATTCAAAAACAAAAAGAACGAAGACGGCGAAGTGATCAGGAACAAGGCAAGACTGGTTGCAAAGGGATACAACCAACAGGAAGGTATTGACTACGACGAAACATACGCTCATGTTGCCCGAATTGAAGCAATTAGTCTCTTCTTAGCTTACGCGGCTCATAAGGAGTTCAAGGTCTATCAAATGGACGTTAAAACCGTCTTCCTCAACGGTGTACTCAAAGAAGAAGTCTATGTCGCTCAGCCAGACGGCTTCGTTGATCAAGAACATCCCGATCACGTCTATCGATTAGATAAATCTCTCTACGGACTAAAACAAGCCCCACGTGCTTGGTATGATGTCTTGAGTGACTTCCTCGTTAGGTCTGGATTTATTCGAGGAACAATCGATACGAGCCTCTTCATCAAATGGCAAGACAAGGATTTGATGGTCGTTCAAGTTTACGTCGATGACATCATTTTCGGTTCAACAGATCCACGGCTCTGCAAGAAGTTGGCGGATCTCATGAAGAGCAAATTCGAGATGAGCCACATGGGAGAGATGCAATTCTTTCTAGGACTTCAAGTCAGGCAGCTCAATGATGGGGTTTTTATCAGTCAAACCAAGTACATCAAGGACATTCTGAAAAAGTTTCATCAAGATCAGAGCAAGCCTCTCAGCACTCCTATGTCACCAAGCTGCAAGTTGGATGTCGATCCCTCTGGCAAGTCAGTCGATGTCACACTGTATCGCAGCATCATTGGATCTCTTCTCTACCTCACTTCGAGCCGGTCCGATATCATGTTTGCCACCTGCTTATGTTCCCGTTTTCAAGCCGATCCCAAAGAATCCCATATGCTCGCGGTTAAAAGGATTCTGCGTTACCTTAAGGGCTTCTACCCTTGGACTATGGTATCCAAAGGGTACGGATTTCAAACATATCGGCTACACTGATGCTGATTATGCAGGTTACCGAATGGACAGGAAAAGCACGTCCGGTGGCGCTCAATTTCTAGGCAAAAAGCTGGTCTGCTGGTATCCAAAGAACTGTGTGTCAACTTCGACGGCCGAAGCGGAATACGTGGCTGCCGCCAGTTTTTGCTCCCAGATGCTGTGGATGCGGACTCAGCTTCGCAACTATGGGTACAATTTAAATAATATACCCATATATAGTGACAGTCAAAGGGCCATCGCGATTACGTGCAATCCTGTTCACCACAAACGCACGAAACACATAGACATTAGATATCACTTTATCAAATCACGTAGTAGAAAAAGGCACCATTGACATGTACTTTGTGAACACGGAATATTAACTATGACATTTTCACCAAGGCTTTGGATGAGAAACGATTCCAATTCCTTGTGAAACATTAGGCATGTTGAATCATCCGTAATATGTGCATTACATGATCTTCTGTGCTATCATATGCTCTATTCTATGTATTTTTCCATGCTTATTTGTCTTTATCTTGCGTGAAAACAAAAAAGAAAAAACATTATACATATACCTATAATATTAAGGGAATGTAGAAATCTTTAAGATGCTCGATACGTCACAATTAGATTTCCCTGGCATGCGACTGATTGCTTGCTGAATTTTGTCAGTCTAAGTCGCATTCTTGTGTCTAAAGGTCATTTAGTTTGCTCCACTAGACACAAAGCCAATTTACTTAAGTGAGGATTCTGGCATGTTATTGTTCCTTCTAAAAGGTCATTTAGTTTGCTCCACTAGACACAAAGCAATTAGACACAAAGCCAATTTATCTTGCTCAATTGCTTGTCTTAACTAGTGATTCTTGGCTCCATACTCGCCTTTCGATTGGATCTTAGGAAAATGATTAGAGCACTTGGGAAAATTCCTCACTTGGCCTCACATATATAAAGTTTCAATCCTTTAATACAGCCTTTAGTCATCATTTTGAGCCTTCTTCGATACCCTTTTCTTCAATTGAAAACGCTGAGCTTCAACCGACGACTGAATCTATGATGCGATTCAATCGAGAAAATGAGGGGGGAAAACGAGACGAAAAAAAGATGGCAAAAGAAGGTAGAAAACGCACACGAGGTATACGAAACGGTCTAGGAATTCCTTAAATACTCGGTTCATCAGATCCATGAAAGCGGCAGGAGCATTCGTTAGCCCGAAAGGCATGACCAAGAATTCGTAGTGGCCGTACCTCGTGCTGAACGCAGTTTTCGGAACATCCTTTTCACGGATTTTCAACTGATGATAACGGAACGCAAGTCGATCTTTGGAACACCGTTGCCCCTTGTAATTGATCGAATAAATCATCTATCCTCGGTAAGGGGTACTTGTTCTTTATCGTGATTTTGTTGAGTTCACGATATCTATACACAATCTCATCGACCCGTCTTTCTTCTTAACAAAAAGTACCGGGGCTCCCCAGGGCGAGAAACTGGGCTGAATAAAACCCTTCTGCAACAGTTCTTCCAATTGCTCCTTCAATTCCCGCAATTCATTCGGTGCTAATCGATACGGGGCTTTAGAAATGGGGGCAGCTCCGGGCACAAGATCGATTACGAATTCAATCTCCCGATCCGGCGATAAACCCGGGAGATCCTCGGGAAACACATCGGGATACTCCTTTACTATAGGAACTTCCTCTAGCTTTGGCTGAGGAGATTCTTCGGCTTTAACCGCAAAGATCAAAAATGCTTCGCAACCCGTATTCACGAGTCGCTGAGCTTCAAAGCAGAAATCCTAGGGATTGTTCTATTGTTCACCTTTCCCGAAAATTCAAACTCCCCTCCCTCGGTCGATTGAAACCTAACTACTTTCTTCGCACAGTCTATGATTGCTCCATATTTCGAGAGCCAATCCATCCCGAATATGATATCGTAATCATTCATCGGGATCACTATCAGATCAACATTCAATTCTCGACCCTCAATTCTCACGGGACAGTTTCCTACTACTAAGTTCGTCCTAGTTGGATCTCGTGGGGTAAGGAAACTATGTAGTCGCACGAAGAATGGGTAGGATATATTCCCGCCCGGGTCACAAAACTGGCCGACACAAACGAATGTGTGGCTCCAGAGTCAATCAGAACAGAAGTCGTTACGTGAAAGATGTTCAACGTACCAGTCACTACGGCTGGATTCGCCTCCGCCTCCTCATTCGTCAATGTGAAAACCCTCGCAGGTACAGGTGGAGGTCGGATCAATTTCTGTGGTTGATTCTCTTCTGCAACTGAGCTGACCTTCTGTGCAGTTCCGTGCAGTGTGTCCCATCTTTCCGCACCGAAAGCACTGCAGATTCTGCGTTGGTCGAGGTCCATAGCAGATACCGAAGTGGTTTCGTCCGCACTGCTGGCACTGTGGCGCTGGCATCGCTGATCGATAGGGAACGTTGGTCGTTTCTGGCTAAAATTCGGGCGCCACGTCTGTTGGCCCGATCGGTTGCCTTTGTTCTTCGACCCTTGCCGAAGAATGGGCGCTTCTGACTGCTACCTCCTTGTTGAGCCTCCCTCTATCTGTTAACTTCCTGAGCTTCCCTTACTACACCTTCTGCATGCTCAGCGATTAAGGCACGTTCTGTTGCCTGCGAAATTCCAGCTGGGCACACCTGCCACGCTGAGGTCTCGGTAGAATTCGGGTTTCAGTCCCCGAAGGAATCTCGTAACTTTGAGAGCGTTCGTCGCTACGAGATGAGGAGCGAAGCGGGATAACTCCTCGAACTTGCGAATGTATTCTGCAACTGGCATTCGCCCTTGTTTCAGGTTCATGAACTCGTACATGCGCTGCTCTTGGTCGTGAGCAGTGAAGTACTTTTCGTAGAATAATTCTCTGAACGCTCCCACGTCATAACAGCGGGATCTTCCAACACCTTCACCGTGTTCCACCAGAATCGCGCGCTTCCCCGAAGTAGGGAAACGGCGCACAGCACTTTCTCGTTGTTCGGCACGCGGCTATAAACAAACAGATATTCAATAGTGCCGATCCAGTCCTCGGCCACCGCAGGGTTAGCGGCCTCAGCAAAATTTGGGGGATTCAATTTGCGGAACCTCTCCCCGATGATTTCCACACGATCGGGTTGTGGGGAGGAATGGTGCTCAGATGAGCTCCGGTGATTGATCAAGTTATTGATCTGGTCTGACTGACGCTGTATCAACTCAGACAGCCGTCGAATGGTGTCATGTTCAGGAGTCGGGGACTCATGTTCGTCCGGTCGACTCGTTTCACCTACGAACTCTCTTCTCGGTCGTCCTCTCGACATTTTCCAAATACTATATAACACATAGGTGAGCACATAAGTATCACATAGTCACGTCCACACACAACACTTACAGGCAAGGCTGGTTCTCCCCGCTTCTGAGCGGCAGTACATGGACAGTCTTCAGAACCTAAAACCTAACGCTCTGATACCACCTGTGGCGACCCTACCTCCTAATTAGAATAATTGGCGGAATTCCGCAACAGAAGTCGCGGAGGACCCAATTTATTGAAAATTTTTAATAAAATAATTTACATTATATATATATATATATCAAAAGTCGGGTTTTACAAAAAGCGTCATATCTACACACCGGGCCGAAGCCCCAAAATCTATCCCGACTAAACTAAACTACGCCTCTCCACTGGTCGCGTCCCATGTACCGCTCCGCCCTCAAAAGCCCGTGGAGTCACCGCCGCCAGCCCGCCTACAGCGAACCCTGACACCCATCGGTGTCGGGCGCAGTCTCACCTATAAAATGAATCCCTGAGCAAAAACGCCCAGTAGGTGGTAGTAAAAACATGCAAATGCGTGCGTGCACTCAACCCAATCCCATGTCCTCACACATGAAATATGCACGCTCGACCTATCTCACATCTCATCACATATCAGGGCCCTAGGCTAGACTCTGCACCCACGCGCGCATGGCAAGGTACGCCATAATCATGCGGTAGCCCACGCCGGCCGTGCCGGGTCGCTCCTTCCGCACACGATCTCAACCCGACGGTGTTACACCTCGGTGTAACTCCCCGAGTAGTCTACCACTAACTCGGGTAGACAGGAATCTCACATCTGTCTGCCGTCCCTGAGCCAATATAATATCGGTGGTGTGCACCTCGGGTGGCTCAATCCCGAGTAGATGGGTGTCGCAAACCCCCTCTCCCACCAGGTGCCCTATCGAGTCTAAACCTGACTACCAACATCGGTAACTCTACCCCACTCATCCGACACCGTAAGGCGTCACCGTATAAATACGGTACATCATCACTCTCACCCGTGCATGTCGTGATATGCACATAAAAGTCAATCACATGAACACATAACATTTCATAAAATCGTAAATAGTTAACACGTAAAATATTATACTTTATTAAAAACCCGATACTAGGCCGAAGGTTTTAAAATCCCAAAATATTATTTATACTTTAAAATATGGGTTGACTTTTTTTATATATCATAATACGAAAAATATTTTATATTTAAAGTTAACTTGGGCTTAAAATAATCTTACTTAAACTATTTGGGGCCAAATAGAGCAAAAGCCCAAAATTTAATCGCTGGTCAAGGCCCAAGTCAATAATCGCCCGAAACCCACTTTTAAAAGCTGGTCAACCCGCGAAAGTCGAGTCAATGCCCGATTTCACGAATCGCCCGATTCTGCGTTAAAATTCTGGTCAACCCGCGATAGTAAGGTCAACGCCCGATTTCGTGCGACTTTCGGCGATTTCGTAAATTCGTCTGATTTAACGCTCGACGCCCGATTTGAATCTCGCAAATCGCCCGATTTCCTTTACAGGAATCACCCCGCGATTTGAAATCGGCCTGGCCCGGCGCTATCTCACAACTCGCGAAATGCTTCAGCCCGCGAAACCCGAACTCTGGCCCGCGAAAAACCTGCTTTTACTCACACATTAAAATCAATTGAGCCCGCGAAACGCTCTCGCGACTCGAAACTCCAATCGGCCAATCCCTATTCAATTAAAAATCATATTTCGCCCGATTTACACTCAAACACAGGCCCGCGATTTATAAATCGCCCGAAAAACTTCAAATCGCCCGATTTTACTATACTATCGAAACCCATATTCAAACTTGAAAACCCTGATTTTTCCAGAATTCTTCACATAAACCAAACCCAGATTACATGAACATATAAACAGATTATAGAACTCATATGTTGAGTTCGAATTCACTTCATAACACATTAAGCACATCACGAAAATTCCAAAAATCATAGAATAAATTATTTTGAACTCGGATAACCTTTTATCCGAATTCTAATATATTTGCGGAAAATATTACGGGTAGTAGGGGTTTAAAACCACCTACCTATCCTCCAAGCTTGATATTTGGGTGATTTTCCTAAGCTAATGTCGAGTTGAGCTCGTTCCCTTCACAGCTCCTTTCGTCACCTTCTATGTTTCAATTTCGACCAATCATAAACTCATATAAAACATTAAACCCCCGTGAGCTTATGAAGGATTTAAATTCGTTAAGCAAGGTCCTTACCTCCTTAGCTTGTTTGGACAACTTCCTAGATTAAGAGCTCGATCAAGCTTGCCAAAAGAATTTCCTTTTTTCTCCTTTCTTCTTCACGTCGATTAGAGGTTGGCAAATGAGGGTTTTACTATTTCTTTTTTTTTTTTTGCTTTCTATCTCACGTTTTTATGTTTACCAATAATGATTATTTTTGGGATAAATATCTACTTGGGTATGGCTCCCATCGATGCTTTCCCATAAATCAAGGAGCTTGTCCTAATCTTATCTCAATTGGGCTATTAATTCACTTGTTTGGGCCTTTTATAATTTAATTTGGGCCTTTACTAATTTATTTGGGCTTAATGTTATTTGATCTACATTGCAACTTGGGTTTTCTAAATATTTCGGTCCATAGTATTTATTTGTTCTCGGGCCCAAACTAATATTTTCGTCTCACTCTCGAAAATTCGGTTTTGTTCGAAAATCGTCTTCATTAATTTCGAAATTACAAAAATAATCCCGTATTACTTTACGGGTATTACACTCGTCCTCTGGAACTAATCCATATGGACCTCTGTGGGCCCATGCAAACACAGAGTATCAATGGACGCAAGTATGTGCTAGTTATCGTCGATGACTTCTCTCACTACACCTGGACAAAGTTCCTCCTTACTAAGGATGAGACAAGGGACTTGATTATTAATTTTGTGAACTCTACTCAAAACCTGCTGCAGCAGACTATTCAAGTTATTCGAACAGACAACGGCACTGAGTTCAATAACAAATAGAGTGATTTTAATCTGAAACTTGGAATTAGTCAACAATTCTCAGCCGCAAAAACCCCTCAACAAAACGGGGTCGTTGAAAGGAAAAGCAGAACTCTAGTGGAACCGCTCGCACAATGCTGATTCAGTCCGGCCTCCCACACTTTCTTTGGGCTGAAGCAGTAAATACCGCTTGTTTTAGCCAAAACAGGACGGTGGTTCACAAACGTTTCAACAAAACTCCGTACGAGATCTTAAATAAGAGAGTACCCAACCTCTCATTTTTCAAAGTCTTCGGGTGCAAGTGCTTTGTGGCGAACGACCGAGAGCAACGCGTAAAGCTCGACCCTAAAGCATTCAAAGCAACCTTCGTCGGGTATTCTTCAACCTCAAAAACGTACCGAGTATACATCAAGTCCAACCGTACGATTAAGGAAAGCTACAATGTCACTTTTCACGAAGTGACAGATATGGTTTCTGGGCACATCAGTCCAGGACCCGAGCCTAACCCGATGGCTCCTGAACACCTCAGTTCAGGACCCGTGCCTAACCAGCTGGCTTCTGAAGACGACACCTCAAAACCCATTTTCACTGGTGTGTTGGCACAAAACCAACAAAAGAAGGCAACAACTCAGCAATCAACGCCAGAAGAAGCTATGAGAATTGTGTTAGAAGACTTGGATTCCCTCTTTGAGCCTCTACATCAGCCAGTCACCATCAGTCCTACACCCGACGAGGCTGATGTACCAAGCTCTTCAACGGTTCCTACCTCACCCGATTCAGAATTGCCACAGAATAATGACGAACCGACCATGGCTGTTGAGGAAGAATCGTCAGAGTCACTCCTTCCAAGTGCAGATTTGGAACTTCCTCACACAGGTGACCAATCAGAGATCATTGGAAATCTAGACCCACAAATGGGCGGATGCTTCATCTTCAGCTTTGCCCCATGAGCACAAGTGGACTAGAGCTCACCCGATTGATCAAATATTGGCGATTCTTCGAGCAGTGTAAGGACACGTCATCAACACAGTCTCTTCAGCTGCTTCTTAATCAAAATGAGCCTACTAAGGTAGCAGACGCACTACAAGACCCGGATTGGATATTTGCAATGCAAGAGAAAATCATCAATTCGAGCGTCTTCAAGTGTGGAAATTAATACCCCGTCCGCATGGGAAAACTGTCATCGGTACGAAATGGGTATTTAAGAAAAAAAAGAATGAAGATGGCGAAGTGATCAGGAACAAGGCAAGATTAGTTGCAAAGGGATATAACCAACAGGAAGGCATTGACTACGACGAGATATATGCTCTTGCTGCCCGAATCGAAGCCATTCGTCTCTTATTGGCTTATGCGGCTCATAAAGACTTCAAGGTCTATCAAATGGATGTTAAAGCCGCCTTTCTCAACGGCATACTAAAAGAAAAAGTCTATGTCGCTCAGCCAGAAGGCTTCGTTGATCAAGACACCCCGGTCACGTCTATCGATTGGATAAAGCTCTCTACGGACTAAAACAAGCCCCACGTGCTTGGTATGATGTCTTGAGTGACTTCCTCGTAATATCAGGGTTTGTCCGAGGATTAATCGATGCGACGCTCTTCATCAAATGGCAAGACAAGGATCTGATGGTCGCCCAGGTTTACGTCGACGACATCATTTTCGGTTCTACTAATCCGCGGCTTTGCAAGAAGTTTGGAGATCTCATGAAGAGTAAATTCGAAATGAGCCACATGGGAGAGATGCAATTCTTCCTACGACTTCAAGTCAGGCAGCTCGATGACGGGATATTTATCAGTCGAACTAAGTACATCAAGGACATCTTGAAAAAGTTCCATCAAGATCAGAGCAGGCCTCTTCACACTCCCATGTCAACAAGCTGCAAGTTGGATGCCGATCCCGCAGGAAAATCGGTCGACATTAGACTCTATCGCAGCATAATTGGATCTCTTCTCTACCTAACTTCCAGCCGACCGGACATCATGCTTGCCACCTGTCTCTGTGCCCGCTTCCAAGCCAATCCCAAGGAATCCCACATGCTTGCGATGAAGCGTATTCTTCGCTACCTCAAGGGCACATCTACCTTAGGACTATGGTATCCTAAAGGTATGAACTTCAAACTTATCGGCTACACTGATGCTGATTATGCAGGTTGCCGAATGGACAGGAAAAGCACCTCTGGTGGCACTCAATTTCTAGGCGAAAAGTTAGTCTGCTGGTTATCCAAAAAGCAAAATTGCGTCTCAACTTCGACGGCTGAAGTTGAATACGTCGCAGCCGCCAGCTGTTGAGCGCAGATGCTGTGAATGCGGACTCAGCTTCGCGATTATGGGTACAATTTAAATAATATACCCATATATAGTGATGCCAAAGTGCCATTGCGATTACGTGCAATCATGTTCACCATTCACGCATGAAGCACATAGACATTAGATATCACTTTATCAAAGATCACGTAGAAAATGGCACAATCGACATGTATTTTGTGAACACGGAGTACCAATTAGCCGATATTTTCACCAAGCCATTGGATGAAAAACAATTTCAATTCCTTATCGGAAAATTAGGCATGTTGAATATCCCATGATATGTGCTTTACCTGATCTTCCGTCCTATCACATGCTCTATTCTATGCGTTTTCCATGCTCATTTGTCGTATCTTGCGTGAAAATAAAATAGAATAAAAATAAACTATACATATACCTATAATTGAGAGGGATGACGAGATCCTTTAGGATGCTTCGGTTTAAGTCACGTAGAATTTTTCCTGACATACGACTGATTCAACTGTTAATTCTGTTAGTCTAAGTCACATTCTTGTGTCTAAAGGTCTTTAGTTTAATCCACTAGACACAAATCACCCTTCAAATGTGGGGTCTCTATCCTTTCAATTTTTCCCTCTTTGGATCTATCTCTCGCGTGAAGTCACACTTCAATTGATTGACTTTACTAGTGACACTTGGCTTCATACTTGCCTTTCTTTAGATTGTTTGGAAAATGATTTGGGCATTTAGGTAATCCCTCAATTGGCCTTATATAATCCTTTAAAATACCATAGGCCTTAGTCATTCACTTTGGACCTTCCCCGAATTCGTTTTCTTCATTTGAAACCCATTCCAACCTTCAACCGATTTTATACTCTTCGAATGGTTGTTCAAACGAGAAAATAGGGGGAGAAAATAAAAAAAGATGAGAAGATGACAGAAGAAGGCAATGCTCAACGCATAAAAACCGACCAAAGGAACCTGCTTTTGGAAACTACAAAAAGAAGGCATGGATCCTGCTGTGAACTTCTCCTTCGATAATCTCGTACGCCCGTCAGAACGGCTGGAAAGAGGAGCACCACGAAGTGAAATTCTCCAACGAAAATCCGGTCTTATATCGGGAAACGAGAAGAGGAGCGCAGCCTTGGATACGAATTCCATAACCGTGAACTTCTCCAAATTGATAATCTCTTAAACCTCTCCAAGGATTAAGAGAAGAGGAGCACGGTATCGGCCCGAGAACCAACAAGAAGAACTTCGCCTACGATAATCTCCTAGAGCCTCGTGGAGAAGCGGAGCTTCAGGTTGAGCAAAAAAGGGGTATTAAAATTTTTTGCCGAAATAAAAGAAGGAGACAGACGTAGAAATGGAAGACGAAAAAGATAAGCTCACCTTTTCCTCTAAATTCCTTCCTTTCTAAGTCATAGGCAAATTCAACCTTTAAAAGTCCCTTTGATTCCAAAAATGACGATCTCCCGCTTAGGTGAATTGTTTAAATATGCCTCCATCACAGGTAAATTGACTTAAAAATTGCTTGTGTTGACTTGAGCGATATAAATATAAAATCCCTGAGTCAAAAATAATAGAGTGCTAGAGTGAACTCAGCGAGAGTTGTCAAATGGATCTTTCTATGAACCTAAGACTTTAGTTTGATGACTAGACTTGACGGCAGTGTGTTTTTCAAGTGTCATACGAAAATTTAGGCGCGACGATCGCTTGAAGCAATATAATTTGACCCCATACTATATAAAATATTAATATGAAAAAAAAAAGTCGCACATTTTGACATGAAATTCTATAATTTCTTATGTATTGGCTTGTATAAACGCGAAAAGTTTATCGTCTTAAAAGTCGCACATTTTGAATGCATATTTAACTTGCATTGGTATTGAATTGAATAAAATGCGAATATTTGATTTTGCTCATACCCTCGCGCAAATCTTTATTACATATTGTGGTTCTATATTGAAACTGTGGTCAATCTGAAAATTTAAGAAAACTTACCTCAGTGATCATGTTATATAAATATTGCTCCACAAAGACTAGTCGAGTATGCAGCTCAGTGATCATGTTATATATATAGATCGAGAAATTGGATAGAAGAGTAATTTTCAATTACAATTTTCTCGTGCGTAAATAGTGATGGTCTTGAATCTTACCTCAATCGCAAAACTTATGGTCGAGAAATTGACTAGGAGATAAATTTTTCAATTCAAAATTTCTCGAGCGTAAACTGTAGTGGGCCTCATGTATAGTTTCTCGAGCGAAAACAGTGTTGGATGTCCCATCGAAAACCCAACACATCAAATCCGCTCATTAATTAAAATTCACTTTTCGCAGTCGAAAATTTTTTACGCAAAACCCTTACATGAATACCAACAGTCGAACATTTTTCTCTCACGCAAAACTCATTCGAAAGACAGAATCTCAAAATCAAACAACTTGTTCTTTGATTTTCAACTCTTAACTGTCTTTCAGAGGTAGATTCGACTATTTTTATGTGTTTGCGTATTGATTTTCTTCATTAGCATCCACATTCTGGAATTTTTCGTTTGATTTGTGATTTTGTTTCTCGAGTGTCATAGATTTGAAAAACCGTAGGTTATTTTGCAGGATTTAGAGCTTATTTTGTGATTATTTGATACAATCTCTGCTTAAAATGACTATCTTAAGGTTTTTCGATCATTCTGGTAGGATGAATTTTTTGATTATCTGCATTTTAGAGTTCAATTTCTAAAGCCTCGACTATCTCGGTTTTTGAACACATGAAGAGATCGAAGAACTTTCTCGATCGCAAATCGTTTTAATTGGATTTAAATTAATTGGAGTACTGTTTGCGTCGTAAAAGCTTTTCGTTCACTGAATTTTGACTTAGTCGACAAGTTAAGTAACGCAGTTTGCCAATTCACTTACCATCGAGAAATTCAATTAGAACTTTTTGCGAGCGAAAAATTAACGAGTAGAATAGGTAGAAGGATTCAATTTAATTCGAGCGCAAAACTTACTATCGCAATAATTTTCGATTTCATTTCAATTTCGATCGACAATTTTAGTGGCGATAAAATTAATTTTATCGACGATCAAGTTTCTCGATCGTCAAACTTCGCAGCGAAAAACTTACTTACAATCGAAAAACTTTCCCGCTCGACTAAAATTATAACGAAATTTTATTCTAATCGAGAAAAATTTCTCGATCGTAAATTTTTGCGGATTTCAATCTTCACAATCGCAAATTTACACAGAATTTTTCTCGATCATGAAATTTCTCGGCTACAGTGACATAAATAACGTTCCAACACTTAGTAAAACTTTATAAGTCTTTTTCACTGTTGCAAAATCTAGCGAATAAAATTCTCGATCGAAAAATGGAACAAAAATTCTATATTTGAATTCAGCACATAGGAAATTAAATTGAGAAGTTGTAATTCTCGCACGATACGAAGAACGGAGTGAACAGTGACTTCAAACACTTAGAATATTTTTTCTATTGCACTACATTATATCATGAATACTTATGTCGAAAATCATTTTTTCTTTTCAAATCATCACTCACTTCGTATGACCTATGTGCCACATATCTGTTTTCAAACTGCCATTTTATCAAACATACTATCACATGCTGGAACATTATGGTTTGATACAAATAATATTTTCAATGCAAATTGTGTACTTTGAACTAATGATCTGTGATTTTCCATTAATTTTCAGATGGATCGCTATCCAACATACAACCACAGTTATGAGCGAAACCCTCTGGCATGCTCTCACGCCAACTGCCTCTGTACCGATGGTCTACCTTCAGTAGTTTTGGGGGGATCACAACTCATGTGATTGAGGGAGCGTACTATTTTACTACGATGCTCGGGACTAGGCATATCAACATGACCAAGAACAATTTCGGCCTCATTCTCGACCTCCCTCACAATCACAATTATGACTCACTACCATCAGACGCTGAGATGATTCACGATTTCCTCCAGATGGGGTACAGTCCGCCGCTCACGAAGCTAGCTCAGATGCAGAGCAACGGGATTCCCCATCCGTGGAAGACACTTTTTGGAATAATCAATAAGTGTCTGACACCGAAGCATGCAGGCTTCGATAAAGGCAACGGCAACATCCTCCGGATATTTCACGGAGTAATGTTCTCAAAAATTACAATTTCGTTCTACTGTTTTGGAACGACCACGCAGAACAAATCAGACAGAAGGAGAACAAACAGTCCAAAACTGTGCCGCATGCGAGATGGTTCTCCGTTATCATTCGACAATTCATGGAACTACATGAGGACATCCCTCGCTTGCCTCCTGGACGAAATTACAAGCCCTCACGTCTGAAGTTCTTCCATCACCCGAAGCTCACGGATCTGGACCAACCGTCGATGGCAATTTCTTTTGAGCTGCTTCGTCTCGCCGACCCCTCGGGAGACATCTATAAGCTCTATTGTCGGGAAATCTCACTGAGCAGGTGATTCGTGGGCTCCTAACAGATTTCAACGTCAGCCCTCCACAGCCGCATGCAAGTCTTGAAGTCACGATGATTGATGAAGTGGCTCATGAACTAGAGATGGAGCCCCCAACCCACGAGGAAACCAGATGTTGGTCCACACTAATAGATGTTGTGGCTCATGAGTTGGAACTAGAAGCTCCACAATTATCACTTGGTGCTGAGGTGCCCATTCATGTCAGTGCGCTCGACGTACCTATTGAGGAGGTACTATCTCAAGGAGCTTCGCTCGAGGCAGATGCGGGGCACACCTCACTAACACCGGCTACTACGTCGGAGACAGAGGCTCTAATCTCAAGGATTCAGCCCTCCAAGCCTCAGATGATGGAACCAGCCAATGAGGATGTAGAATGAGAACTCTCACCTCACACGGCTACCTCATCAGCCATCGAGTCAGATGAGGAGATCCAATTAATAAGAAGGACTTCGAGACGACTAAGTGTATCATTTGAGTCCATCTTCCCCGTCATCACCACTGCATCAGACATCGCGTCGATCTTACCGTCACGCGCTGCGGACATACCTTCGCTCAATCCTGAGCCGCCGCACAACTTACAGATGTTTGGTTCGCAGGTTCACTCAGAACTTGCCGAAACACCCGTAGAGGAGAATCTTCAAGATTCGACTCAAGGATTGGGTGGAAGTCTCGAACAGTCACAACCTCAAGTGACTGCGAGCCAACCTGAGGAGCGGGTGTTAGCCCTAGGTAGGGGTGTAAACGAACCGAGCTGCTCGCAAACGGTTCGCGAACAGCTCGGTCAAAGCTCGGCTCGAGCTCGGTCAAAATCGAGCTCGAGCCGAGCTCGAGCCAGCTCGATAAGCTATCGAGCCGACCTCGAGCTGATTTTAGTAGGCTCGATAGCTCGTCGAGCTTATCGAGCCCCACTAGCTATTTATATTATTTAATATATTTTTTATGTGGCTTAATATTATTATACTATAACAATTAAAAATCTAAATTAATCTATTAACCAAACCCTAACCACTAACCTAAAATGAACCCAGCTCGTAGCCGCCACACCCACACACCTCTCAAACTTCACCTGCAAAAGAGATGGACTAAAACCCTTTCCCCTATCAGAAGAACCGATTCTTTGCTTGTTACAGTGGGTTGCTTTTGCTTCGTCACTGTAGAGATTCGCCTCTGGTAATTTCACGCACAGGCCGCACACATCAACGCACCCACGCAAAAATCAGTTCCACTTGCCTATATTCTGGTAATTCCATGTCGATTTAACTTCAAGAAAGTATTATCTATGGTCAACAGTTTCAAATTGAAATACTTCGTAAGTAGAAGGCGCCAGCTAGCTATTGGTAGCAATCATCAACGTTTCATTCACGCTAGTATACATTGGGGCTCATTTGTTCTTTTTCCATCCTTTGTTTTTATCTAATTTGTCCTCTTTTTTACCCTGGGGCAATTAATTTTTATTAAGTATTTATCAGATAGGCTTCGTTTTTTTGTGGTTCTGATTTTTTTTTTATGTTGGTTCCTCTGATTTTTTGTGGTTCTGATTTTATTATGCAGGCCCCCAATTGTTTGAATATCATCTGCAATGGATCAATCATCTACTCCACTTACTATTGGAAGCGATGTTGTTGAAAGCAATCAAGTCGATAATGAGCTACAAGGACAAAATGAAGCAATGGAAAGAATGGATTTGAATTCTGTTGGGGCAAATACTACACAAACAAAGAGAACCCACAAGCAGAACAAGAAAAGTTTCAGACAAATAAAAGAAAAAAAAAACTTCAGATGCTTGGAACGATTTTGAGGTAGTGACTGTGGATGGAATTAAGAAGGGTAAATGCCACTATTGTCATGGGCACTATGCACTGCCTAAGTCGGGAGCTACGACAACCCTTCTTCGGCATCGGAAGACATGTACAAAAAGAATATGCATTGCGTCAAAGTGCACAAAATTCCAAGTTAAACTTCATGCCGGTCGATTCTCCGTCTCAACGCTTTCCTGCCGTGCACTCGGGAAAATTTGACATGGAGAAAATGAGAGAGGCAGCCGCTCATTGGGTTATGATGCATGAACATTCATTTATTATTTTGGATGAGGAGGGATTTAATTTGATGATGAAGACGGGGATGCCTGAATGGCAAAGAGTTAGCAGAAACACGTGCAAATCTTATTGCGTGAAAGTTTATGAAGTTGAAAAGAAGGTATTGAAGAAGAGTCTTGAGGCTGTTGATCGGATTTCTTTGACGACGGATTGTTGGAAATCTAAAATTCAAAATATCGAATACATGGTGGTGACGGGATACTGGGTTGATTCTAATTGGAAGCTTCAAAAGAGAGTTTTGAGCTTCATTAATATTCCATCACCTAGAGGAGGCATTCAGATTTCCGATGCAAAATCTTCAAATGTATGAAAGAGTGGGGGCTTGAAAACAAGGTCTTTACGGTTACAGTTGATAATGCTTCTAGCAACAACGTGGCTATTCAAAGAATGAAAGATACGATCAAGAAAACCAAATCATTATCATGTGGAGGAAGTCTATTTCATGTTCGATGTTGTGCTTATGTTCTAAACCTTTGTGTTCAAGATGGACTTGGAGCGATTGAAGGCATTACTAGCAATGTTCGAGAAAGTGTTGAGTATGTGAACCGATCAGATGCAAGACGGATGCAATTCACAGAATTGGTCGACTACTTGGGAAAAAATCGTTTGAGGAAGGACGAAATTCCCAAAGATTTTTCTTGCTTGGATTGGTGGAAGATGAATCGAATGCAATATCCAATATTGTCAAGGATGGCTGCTGATATTTTAGCCATACCCGTGAGCTCGGTGGCCTCGGAAGCAACATTTAGTGCCGGTACAAGAGTGATAGATTCTTATCGCGCATCGCTCTCCCCGGACACCGTTCAGGTTCTACTTTGTGGAGGTGATTGGCTTCGACATATGCATGGGGTGAAGAAAAAGATGAAAGTAAGTTGAAATAAGAATATACCTTATTTTCTTAGCGCAATATTTTCGTATATAATACCGTTCTTTTGTAGGGTGAAAGATCATATCAAGTGATTAATCTTCATGGGACTACCTAACGAATGAGGTAGATAATTATATTCATTTATATATGTATCAAATGTTAACATTCACTTTTAATTGGTGGTGAATGTAGGTGATGGAGGAACTGTTCAGAGGGAATTGATTTTGGTTGTTTTTGAATTGTGGAATTTTATTTCACTATTGGATTGAAATTCCGTTGGGAACTTGGGAGTTGCAACATGTGATTTTGGTTGATTTGCATTGTGGGACATTTCTTTATTGGTTGGAATTCTATTGGGAGCTGCATGTGTATTTTTTATGTATTATTTATTCAAAAAAATTAGGAGATGTGGTTCGAGCCTAAGCGAGCCGAGCTCGAGCATTTTAAATTATTTAATTTGATGTGGTCCGAGCCTTAACGAGCCGAGCTCGAGCAGCTCGATAAATTGTCGAGCCGAGCTCGAGCCTTGATTTTTAATGTTCGATCGAGCTCGAGCCGAGCTCGAGCCTGCCATATATTTTATCGAGCCAAGCTCGAGCTGGGCCATGTTCAGGCTTGGCTCGGCTCGTTTACAGCCCTAGCCCTAGGGTTGTCACAGGTGCCATCAGTCGACCTGGTACATCTACGATGGAGGCGTCCGTCCCATTCGTGACAGAAGAACGACTTCAAGCCGCTCTCTCCGAGGCATTCAAGTCCTTTGAAGATAAGATCATGGAGAGCGTGCGTACAACAATCGAGGGAAAGCACCCGTCTTGGAGCCGTCTTCCTCACAAATTATCCTCACACCCGTACAACCCACACATACCACACCCATCCTCACCCACAACCTCAACCCCGCAAAAGTACCTATCAGCGACCTCCACTCCATCTTAGTCGCCCGTCTTCTAGAGCTGACACTCGAACGCTGGAAGAAGATCTCTTCCGCCATCTCATTGATCGTCCTGACCCGACCGAAACCTGTCGAGGCCAAGGCTCTCACTCCAAATGCTGACATGACGACCCAGATGATCAAGGTCGTCATGAGGGGGAGAAGAGGCCTCGTATACATACACGAAGCCAAGGACGTAGCTCGGGCGCAACGCAAACAAGCGCTGGAGCCGCTGAACCACACAACCCACTACCCAAACAACCACCACGCACCACACCACTCTAACCCAAACCCAAATCGACCCACCATCCTTCACCCTAAGGACGCCTCCGCCCACACCACCGACTTTCACAAGTCTCTTGCTTTCGGAAGAAGAAGCAAGTGTTGCCATGCTCATAGACCTAGCACGGACTCAAGCAACTCCATCAACTGCACCTGACCAATCGGGAATCTGGAAGTGGAGTCAACCCACATGAGATCCTTGACAAGTATATATTCGAAAGAAAGTGGATGACCCACTCCATGCCCGAAGAGCATCAGAGACAACGGCTCAAGGACGTTCGACAGTTCCTGCAGCAAGCTTTGGTAGACCTTGTGCTCATAGAAGACGCTGAACTTCAGGAAGGTAAAGATCATGAAGTAGATATCCCAGGGCTACCCGAGCTGATTGCTCAAAGAGCGGATCCCCCTCCAAGAATGATGCCGGGAACCGTTCAAATAGACACGCCATGGGAGAACATCAAAATAGAAATTCTCTTTCTTGAAGATGTTCGGGAAAACATATGGAGGTCACCAAATAATGTAAAGAAGTTGAATGAATTCGATATCAGAGGGATTTCTCACTGGGATCAGCAAAAGAGAATGACAAATCTTTGGATGCTGACCCATCTCGGACCAGATGTGAGGATGAAGATGACTAAAGCGCAAGCAAGGAATCATTATGAGTCTATCTTCGATCTGCCAGCTGCTAAGTGTCTACTGCGCCAAAGGAGGACTTCCAACACCATTCTATGTAATTGAGCGCATAGACAGAACTCGAGAAGAACTCAGCGAGAGCGACCTACCCTACCTTCCTTACGAAGAGGTGTACCGTCTCTGCCAGCTCTACGTAGAGAAGTACAAGGGTCTTCAAAGCTTCATCAAGAAAGAATGACTCGAGGGACTCTATCGGTTCATGACGCGCCAAGTCAAGTACTTGGCAGCGCACGACCTTCAGATGGCTCTGGAGAGCGACATGAAGAAGGTCAACATGACCGCTCCGCTCAACGGAGGACCTGAGATCGAAAGGCTTCCCAACAATCACGTGCACATCAGCTCAGTCCTAGGCATCACCTACCACAATCCAAGCGCGAAGAAGAATAGGATGATGCTGAAGACTGAGATCCACAAATTCTGTGATGAGACGCTCAAGGTCATCAGGAGGAATATAGAGCAAAGGCTGGAAAAAATTAACAGAGACACGATGCTGAGGATCCATCGGTTCGTAAGAGAACAACCTCTGATGCTGGAACTCCTTGATGACATCGAGGAGCGCCTGGATCTGTGAAACAGTCTAAGGAACTTTAAGCTTGCACTAGGCTTGAGAAGAACGTACTTTGCCCGACGAGGACAAATGGAACTGAAGAGCAATCAAGTACAAATGGGAGATTGAGAGACTATATTTTAATATGCTTGATTTTATTAGTTGTCCTTGTAATTAGGGGCTTTATTTATATTAGTCCATAGATTAGGACTAGTTTGTTATTTATACCAAGCTTGTTTGGTATAAATACTTGTACAAACAATTGAGCTGAATACAGAAAATTAGAGAATCAATCCGAAAGGCTTTTGAATTAAATCCTAGAGAGAGAAACAACAAAAATTTTCTCACACTAACTGTTTCTCTATCGTGTTCTTCGAAGAAAGGTTTTGGATCGAGATTCAATTTCTATCATTATAGTCTATTACCTTAGAATTCATGCCTAGGATTGTTTGAGTTGATAATCGAGGACCTAACAATATATATTTATATATATATATATAATATATATATAAATATATATAAAGGGTTAATTCAGTTTCAGGCCCTATTAAGAGGTTTGTATTTGGGCTCAAGCCCCACTTGAATTTTCTTTATGATTAAGGACCTAGTTTTCGAAAAATTCAGTGGAAACTACCTAAAGGCTGCGAAAAGACATAATTATCCCTGACATATGCGAAATTTACCACAGCATACCTAAACGATTCGATTACAGTTGTCGAAATAATTATCACAGTTGTGGGCTTAAAAAACACTTCCATTCATTTTAATGACAAATTGTCTGTATTGAGTACTATATTGCATATATTTAGTAACAAATTTATCAATTATAATGCCAATACTAAGACAACGAATTAATCAGAGGAAAATACCTAAATGATGCAATAAGACATATTTAACCCTAATATATGCCAAATCGACGAAAAGTACATGAATCATACGATAACAAGTTTCGAAATAATAATAACAGTTTTGCGCTGAAAAAAACACTTCCTTTCATTTGAATAACAAAAGAGTCTTTTTTATTGAGTACTACACGTTGTATACATAGTAACAAATGTGTCGACGTGAAATCGAATACTAATACAACAAATAACAAATTTGCCAGTTTTGCGATAAGACATTTAACCCTAACATGCCAAAGCGACGAAAAATACCTAAATGATGCGATAACAAGTTTCGAAAGAAAATAACATTTTTTAGCTAACAAGAAACACTTCCTTTTATTTCGATAACAAGAGTCTTGAATTGAGTACAACACTCTGCATATATAGTAACAAATGTGTCGACGAGAATACTAATACGACAAATAACAAATTTGCCAGTTTTGCGATAAGACATTTAACTCTAACATATGCCTAATCGATGAAAAATACCTGAATGATGTAATAACAAGTTTCGAAAAAAAAATACCATTTTAAAGCTGAAAAATAAATTCCTATCATTTCGATAACAAAGAGTCTTGTATTGAGTACTACAAGCTGTATTTATAGTAACAAATCTGTCAACCTGAATAACTGTACTAATATAACGAATAACAAATTTGCCAGTTGTGCGATAAGACATTTAACCCTAACATATGCCAAATCGACGAAAAATACCTGAAGGATGCGATAACAAGTTTCGAAACAAAAATAACAATTTTAAGCCGAAATAAAACACTTACTTTCATTTCCATAACAAAGAGTCTTGCATTGAGTACAACAATGTGTTTGTTTAGTAACAATTTTGTCAACGGGAATAACAGTACTGAAAATAACACTTTTTACTTAGAGAAACGGTTTTACCTTCAACACATTTTCACTAGAATTAAGAAAAATAACATATAACATTCAAAAAATAAAAGCTAGGGCACGATCGAAACCCACTTCATTTATTCTGAGTAACAATTCATGCATTCTGGATAACACATTATTAAGAACATTCTAGAAGATTCTAGATTGTCAGAGATTATAAACTTACTGTTACCACATTGCCTGCAAATAATACCACATGTCTGATGAAAAGTAACAATATAAACAAATCTTATAACACATTTGTAACTACAAGTACCACAAAATAGCTAATCAATACCACATTACTATTTCGATTAATTTCTTTCATAAATTCATTTTGTTCGGATGTATAAGATTGACATTAATGGAAATAGATTATATGATGAAGCTAAATCACAAAATTTCACAAAAAGACACGCTTTGCGAAAGTTGGTATCAATATGTGAAAGTTGAGATAAAAAATCATGCAAACATGTAGCTCTTTTTTCACAACATACTAGTATCTCTTTTAGTGAGGCATAATCGTTATGAATTCCGTCACAAACATGTTCAAAGTTCAAAATCAAACCGCAAATATCATTTTATATGTCGTAAATCTGTATTTGAAACTTTCTGGAAGTTATTTGGTAAGGAATATTAACAGGATGGTTCGTTAACGTAACAGTACCATATTGCCCGCATGTAATACTACATGTTCGCTAGAAAATAACAATACAAACCTACTGAATAACACTTTTACAGATAATGATACCACATAATAAGTTTCCAGTACCACATTACTAATTCGATTAATTTCGTTCATAAATGCACAATTCGAATTTACAAGATTAACATCTTGTAAAAGTATGATTTGATGCATTTATCACACCAAATTCCTTTAACATCCACATTGTTCGATGGAGGTGGATGATAGTGAATGTTTGAAGTCAATAGTTATGTAAACTTATAAGACTTCATAGCAAAACATAGACTATTATCTTGTTCATTGAAACATAACATATGAATTTCAGCACGCATGCCATCAAAATTCAAAATTAAACCACAACTATCATTTTATATGCCGTAAATCATGGAACCTTAAGGTTAACCCTGAACCTTAAACCTTAATCTCCATAAACACATAACCCTAAACCTTGGTGAGACAACTATAGCAATTTGTAATACATAAACAACTTTTAATAACATATGTAACTAGTGGATAACGGTTAAATAGTTATTAGTAACACTTTTGCACTGATTTAGCAATCCCGCCCAAAGATTCCAATCGTGGCATAAATCCCGCCCAATTAACCCAATCAATCCACAAATCCCGCCCAAAATTTAGCAAGTATAGTAAATCCTTCCAAATCCATCCAATACCAATATCCCCACCCAAAATTTATCGAAACAGTTCTGCTAAAGAATATACCATATGAATACTTATGAAAAACAAAAGCAGATCATAATATACCACTATGTAACGCTACGATTTCATGTAGTAACAGTTCTATGCCTAATTACAGAAACAGGTCTGCTAAAAAAATTGCATATTAGTACTTATGAAAAACAGTAGAAGGGCATAATATACCACTTCAGATATACCAAGTAATGCTTCAATTTCAGTAGTAACAGTTCAATGCCAAAAATTAACGAAACAGGTCTGTTAAGCACGAAAAGCATCCAACAGCTTTGGATCAAAGATACAAACAAAGCGCGATTTCCGCTTTTCTCTGCTATGGAGAAAAAGAGGAAGATCGTGAAACAGCGGGCGGCGCCGGCCGTGGCAACGGCGACGCCCCCCTACCGGCGAGAATTCCAATGGCAATTCGAGGAGTAACAGTAGCGCTCGTCTGAATTCAGCGAAATCGATTAGCAGTACTGTTCCATTGGGCGATCGTGCACCTGAATCGCCGAGGAGTGGTAACACTAATGTGAATAAGGAATGGCCTACCGTATCAGCTGTGAATGGTCGTGTAGATGCACAGAGTGTGGGCGAGGCAAATGATTGCAATCCCTGGCTGAAATTCAACTTGAATTTGGTGCAAATCAGGAATCTAGGTTGGAGTTTGTCGAACCTAGAACTGAAGGTGAACTGGCATTTGGTGTGATTGAAAGCGAGGAGATTAAGGATGAAATCGAGCACTGGAATTCGGCACTGCTATGCTACATCCTTGGTGCAAATCCCCCATATGGAGTCATGGCAGGCTTCCTTAAGAGGAAATGGAATAAGCTAGGACTGATCAGTGTATGGCCAATGAAACAAGGATTATTTCTAGCTCGATTTGCGACTGTGGAGCAGAGGGACAAAGTTTTGCAGACTGAGATCATCCACTTTGACAGGAAACCTGTTATCTTATCACCGTGTACTGAAGATACACAAATCAGCAAGATAGGCGTGGAGAGTGTTCCAATTTGGGTGCAGCTTCCCCAATTAGACCTCAAATATTGGGGGAATAAAGCACTCAGCAAATTGGCTAGCTTGATTGGGAAACCGATTATGACAGATGAGTATACAAGAACGAAGGAACGGATACATTATGCTAGGGTTCTTGTTGCAGTTAATCTCGACAAACCTCTGAGAGATAGTATTCAGTTCCTTAACGAGAAGGGACAGCTTATGGAACAAAAAATAACATATGAGTGGAAGCCGGTGCTCTGTACAACCTGCAAAAAGTATGGGCATGAAGCTCCTGTTTGTAAACAAGGGATAAAGCAGCAGTGGCACCAAGTTCCTCCTGTGCTGAAACACCCTGTAACAGCCGCAGAAGACAATTCAGCCAAACATGTGCTATCCCCAAAACCAGTGGCGAGTGTAGCTAAGGCTGGGGGGCACAACTACAGTCTGAAAAAGGGCCAACCCTAATTCCAATGGGTAGTGCAGATGAAGTAAATAGTGGGCACACATCTGAGACTCCTTGGCTGCAGTACAAAGGGGAAAGCAGTGCTAGACAATCATGGGCAGATTTGGTGCAGCTTGAGACTGCAAGGCAGCCTTCCAAGCAAAGGGTCCATGACATTGGTCATGGATAGATGGGTCTCTTGGAATATTAGGGGCCTTAATGGCCCTGCAAAGCAGAGAGAGATTACTCTCTTCTGCAGTAAATATAGAATAAGTATCCTATGTTTACTCGAGACTAAACTGAAAGCAGACAAGGGGGACATAGTTATGAATAAAGTCTTCTATGGATGGGAAGGTTGCCATAATTTTAATTCCCATCCTAATGGAAGAATTATGGTTGTGTGGAGAGATGGCTTGGAACTGGAGCTGTTATCCCAATCACAGCAACATATGCATTTTACAGTAAAGAGAGACAGAACACTAATTACATACCTAACGTGTGTGTATGGCCACAACGAAAGTGGAGCTAGAAGCAACCTATGGACTATTCTCCGACAGCTTGGCAGTTCCATCTCTGAGCCATGGATGGTTTGGGGGACTTTAACAGTATCAGAGGTTTTGAGGATCGACTGGGAGGATCACCTGTACAAGCGGCTGAGTTCCTGGAATTTAACCAATGTATTCAAGACTGCCAGTTGGAGGAAATCAGGCAAAATGGCTGCCAATACTCTTGGACCAACAAACAATGCCCTGAAAAGAGAATATGGAGCAAAATTGATTGGGCATTCGGGAACATCCACTGGATCTCGAAATACTGTGATCACACCACAACGTTCCTCGCAGAAGGGGTCTCTGACCACTCCCCAATTCTACTGAGGAGTACTCTCACAGAGCCGGAACAGAGGAAACCATTTAAATATTTTAATATGTGGAGCCTTGCACCCTCCTTTCTGAATATTGTTGATACATATTGGAACAGCAACAATGGCTGCACACTGAAGCAGGTCTGTTGGAACCTGGTACAGCTACAGAGGCCCCTGAAAAGCTTAAACAGAGAGAGGTTTACAGACATTGTCAACAGAACAGATCTGATGCGAGCTAAACTGGAAGAATGTCAACTGGCACTGCATGAAAATCCCTCGTGTGCTGATCTGCTGCAGAAAGAAGAGGCACTCAGAATGGAATACAGATTCTTATACATAGCCAGTGACAAATTCTTGAGACAAAAGGCTAAAGTTAGATGGCTCGATAAGGGGGAACGAAATTCAGCATACTTCCATGCTGTGATCAAGCAGAGAACATACAAGAACAGAATCATGTCCCTCTATGACTCTGATGGGAAACCACTATCTGATAAAGGGGAGATTCAACAGCACCTAACTGAGTACTTCCAAGGGATGTTAGGTACCAAACAGAGACTACAACAGCCTGAAGCCAGGGTTGCATCAGAGGGCTATATCCTTTCTGCAACTGATCAATTGAAAATGGTCCAACCATTTGCCAGATCAGAAGTATGGGAGGCTCTAAATTCCATCCATGATGATGTGGCTCCTGGGCCTGATGGATATGGTAGCAATTTCTTCAAACAAGCATGGCCTATAGTGGGGGATCAGGTCACCTCTGCAGTATTGGAATTTTTCGACACAGGGAAGATGCTGCCAGTGCTGAATAAGACTGTGTTGTGCCTCATTCCTAAAACGGACAGCCCCAGTACTGCCCAAGATTATAGGCCTATCGCATGCTGTAACACCATATACAAATGCATTTCTAAGATGCTATGCTCCAGACTTTTACCTATACTGCCTAATATCATCCAAGCTAATCAAAGTGCCTTTGTGGAAGGGCGATCTATCGTGCACAACATCCTTCTCTGCCAGGACCTTATTAGACTGTACAACAGGAAAGCTGCCTCTGCCAGAGCCCTATTAAAAGTGGATATCCGTAAGGCTTATGACACCTTAGATTGGGACTTTCTGAGGCACTGGCTATGCCTACTTCGATTCCCACTGAAGTTTGTTAATTGGGTCATGGAATGTGTCTCAACTGCTTCATATACCATCTCCATTAATGGGACTCAAGCCGGATGCTTCAAGGGAGAAAGGGGGTTGAGACAGGGTGATCCTATATCTCCTCTTTTATTAGTTCTGGCTATGGAGTATCTGACTCGGAAATTGCAGTTATCTACCAAAGACCCCCGATTCAGGTTTCACCCGTTATGCAAGCAAATCAACCTAGTGAATCTATGCTTTGCGGACGATCTGATGCTATTCTGTAAAGGGAAAGTTGCAGCAGTATCTGTGATCAAGGAGGTCCTGGACCATTTCAAAGATTCATCAGGACTGGCTGCTAATCAGCTCAAATCCAATCTCTATCTGGCTGGTGTAAATAGCTCCACAGCTGCGCAGATAATTCGTACCACTGGATTTCAGACTGGTAAATTCCCAGTCAGATATCTAGGAGTTCCAATATCTCCTACGAAATGGACTCGTATATCCTGTCAGGTGCTGGCCGAAAAGATTATAGCTAGGATACGCTGTTGGACAACTCGGAATTTATCATATGCGGGCAGATTGTGCTTGATAAATTCTGTACTGTTGGCCACACATGGGTATTGGGGCTCTGTCTTTCTACTACCCAAATCTGTAGCTAAACAGGTGGACCAAGCTTGTAAAGAGTTTCTCTGGGGGAAGAAGGCGCACGGTAAATGCATCCCCCTCATCAGTTGGGAAAGGGTGTGTTTACCAAAAAACAAAGGAGGGCTGAACTTAAGAGATTGTGTAACGTGGAATAAAGCTCTGGCGGGCAAGCAAATTTGGGACTTAACCAAGAAAACTGATTCGTTATGGATAAAGTGGATCAATGTGATTTACTTGAAAGGGTCCTGTTTTTGGGATTTCCAGCCAGCTGTGGATACATGCTGGCACTGGAAGAAGCTCCACCGACTCAAGGACAGTTTTCGGGGGGGGGGGTTATGTCATTAATAGGTGGACCTTGACTGACAACGGGGAGTATTCTGTTAAAACTGGATTTATCTGGCTTAAGGGTGATCTTGATTTGTTTCCCTACTGCAAAGCTGTGTGGAACAGATTCAATACCCCTAAACACTCTTTCTTTGTTTGGTTGTTGACTCAGAAGAGATTACTTACGGTGGACAGGTTGAGTAGATGGGGACTGGATATTTCTAATGCTAAGTGTCGACTATGTGGGATATGTGATGAAACACTGGAACACTTATTCCTCGAATGTCAGTTCTGCCAAGACCTGACATTAACACTATCGGGCTGGATGCAAATAAACAAGGCTGCCACTGACTTTGAGGAGCTGCGAACATGGATAAAAACGGAGGGAGGAAAGCGCAACATTCAACAAAGAGTTCGTATGGCATGCTTGGCTGCTATGGTGTACTACATCTGGCGAGAAAGGAATCACGAAAACCATTCAGAGGTGGGATGGAAATCTGTGTCACAACTATCACAGCTGATCATGCGTGAGATGAAGTGGAAGCTTGAGACATTTTTTAGCCGGCTGAAACTTACTAATTCTAGTTTTTTGTGGCATGTATATTCTTCTACATGCTCATAGCTTTTGATGGGTGTACATATTAATTGATTCGTGGTAAATGAAAATCTCATTCTACCAAAAAAAAAAAAATACGACATCAATACTTACGAACAACAAAAGTAAGTCATAATATACCATTTTAGACAATCCAAGTAACGCTTCTGTTTCATGTAGTAACAGTTCGATGCCAAAAGTTTTATCGAAACTGGTCTGTTAAACAAAATCCCCCATCAATACTTATGAAAATGAAATTAGGTACCAATTAATCGACGAAGAAGTCTATGAGTTACCCATCGTATCATGACCCACTTTGTTCTTAATACCATATGTTGGACAAAAAAGACCACATTTAAAATAATTATAAACAAAACGAAGTCAGAAGATACCACTTTGTCGGACAAAAATATCGTTTATGAGTAATTAAGTAACGTTACTTGATACCTTATAACGTTATGGCGAAATGTAGTAACAATAATGCATGAAATAGTAACACGTATTCTAGATGAATCGATGCCTGTCATACGACCTGCTTCACGCAACGTACGTTTTAGAAGTGATGAGGTAGCGATTGTTTCAAAATTCACAGATCCTATGAAACGCCCAAACTATGGGTACCTCGAATACACACAGGTTAGCTGCAATTGCTGCGAAAATCTACTTCGATTTGGCCAGATTTTTCTCGTATTTGAACCCGTATAAAAATTTATTACAATTTTTACATCGTACTTCTTCAATACTAGAATAAATCCTACGTGACACATCGAAATTGATTGGTTGATGGGGCAGTCGATTGTGCTCGATTCATTGTGAAAAATGGATTTTGATTATCCGAAGAAATAAATATTAATCTGTTAAAAACATTTTACTATCGATAGGTAACATTTTATCAGTTTAAAGTAACGCTTATGGTTTTTACGGTAACAAGTCGTCGTATTTTTGTAACATAAAACTGGCGTCGAATACCACTTCAGAGAACAGTTTATTAAGGGTATTTTAGTCAAAATATAGTTTGGGTCTTTACCTTTAAATTATTTTAAAAAAGGTCCTTAAAACTAAATATTTGACAGGGCTTGATCACTGAGTTTAAAAATGACTAGGGCCTGAATTGAAATTGTCCATTATATAAAAGGTGGGTTTTGGACAAATCACATCACATTAAGTTGTATGACAGTGGCAAATTTCTATAACATTTCGGATAGAGGCTACTTTAGCTTTAATGAGTAAAATAAGAAAATTAATAGCGCTGATCTGATATGCTTTCAAGTTTCAATAGCCATCGATTCATTTCCACATCCATCATAAAGGTTGATGCTTCTCCACGGTGTTGAAAATTTCTTGGCACAAAGGCACTGATACTCATATTAATTGGTTGAAATAAATTAATGAACGGACTAAAGTCAGTTGAGAGAATGGGAAAAATAGTAGTTTTTAAACGGAATTACAATAATAGTTAAGTTTTAAGAGGAAAATTAAACGACTTTTTCAACTTTAATTATTATTGCCAATGAGGCTTGGCTCTAGTGGCCAAGCTTAGACATCCAAAGTTCATGTGATTAGGAGGTCAGGGGTTCGAACCCCACCTCCCACATGACTTTGGAAAATCCCCATGGGCTTAGGCTCATGACTATCGTTGTTGGGTGGATTTGGGATGTATTCATCTGACCCCGGGGATTAGTCCCACCTCTGGAGTGTGTGGCGATTAGCCCATAGCCGGGCTGTGTGGGGATACCTTGGGACCGAAAAAAAAAACTTTAATTATTATTGTTTTCATTTTCACCATAAAACTATTTAAGATTACAATTTTCTGCCATCATTATTTCAAATACCCAATATTTTACTGATACTTTTTAACAATAAGAAAAAGTAAGGATGAAAGCGAACTCGACGATATCCATGTGAAATGAATCGAAAATTTCGCAAGAGACGCTCAACGGGAAATATTATATTGACGAATTAGGAGAACTTTTATAGTGATTGACTATTGTGAGATATGGAAAACCATATTTTATTGTACATTACACAACATCGTTTGATTAAAAGTTTTCTCGCCTTCAAAATATTCCTGTCATTTACGTATTTCTCATTACTACAATAGTTCGTAAATGATCGTATAATATCAATTCACTGGAATAGAAGAATTATCATAGTTGTTTGAATGGTATGTGCACCAAGTATTGAATATCATAAGCAAGCTAAAATGAACCGAGCTTAAGAAATGACAGATAAATTATTAAAATAGATTATGGTTAAAAACATAACTAATATTGCTTAGTTGTATGAGAGTAAACAATTACAATTTCTAGTAATTTGTGGTGAAAATTAAAACAATAACAATTAAATTGAAAAAGTTGTTTAGTTTTGCACGTTTTTAAAATGTTAACTATTACTGCACTCAGGGTTTTGAAAACCGGACCGGACCGGCCGGTTCCGACTTGAAATCGATGAAGCGGTCGATTTTTCGGTTCGGTCCCGGTACGGTCTATGCTTTAATTAAAAAGAAAAAAGAAAAAATTCGATAGTTAATAAATACTAGAAATCGAAACAAATCAGCGGATAAATCTTTGTGGTCTAGTGGTGAATGTTGGGCTTATTATCCAACATCTTGGGTTCGCATCAACCCTCTAATTTTAATTTATAATTAAACCCATGACCCAAATTTTGACCCCAAGTTTAAAGATTTAATTTTTATCAACCAACGCATATTTTATTTTTAACCACCAACACAATTGACTTAATTAATTTTGATCACCAATTTTATAAAATGTCTGTTTAGGTAAAAGTTTATAAATAAACATGTATATAATTCTATGTTATGTGTTTATTATTACATAAAATATATATTTTATTATATGAATAGCTATCGGTTCGACTCCGGTTTTGTTCCGATTTTATACCGGTTAAACCACTAAACCTTAAACCACTAAAATTTCTATCTGGTTCGAAAACCCGGTTTTAAAACCATGATTGCACTTCCAATTTAAAAATTTCACCATTTCTGCTATTCTCTAGACTAAAGTTGTATGATGATTACGCTGTTATTGATGGGAAAGCTGACTTATTTTTTAATGTTATCTAAGTTGTCACCAAGGTTCTGAAACCGGATTTTCGAACCGGACCGGAAATTTTAGTGGTCTAAGGTTTAGTGGTTTAACCGGTATAAAACCAGAATCAAACCGGAGTAAAAACCGGTGTTCCCTAATGTAATAAAATTATATTTTATGAATAATCAATCAAATAAAATGTGTTGGATATCTAAGAAGTAAATTGTAAATGATATATCAAAATTAAATTCACAAATTAGGGGTATATATGAGATAAAAGCAAAATATATCGGGAAAGAAATTAAAGATTAACTATAAATGAGGTACTAAAAGATAATTTAAAATAAAACTTTATTTGAGGTAGAAAAGAATTGAACGCAAGGCCTTGAGAATAAAAGGTCCATGTGGTAGCCATTGGGCCACAACTAGTTATTTGAATATTAATCTATGTATTTACTATTTTATCAGTTTTGATTTTTTTTTTTAAATTAGATCTGAACCGGACCGTAATCGGACCGGATATCCGATCAGTTCGCCGGTTTTCGGCTTGAACCGGCCGGTCCGGTCCGGTTTTAAAAACCCTGGTTGTCACTGCCTTCATATTCCGAAATAGAAAAGATTTATTGAAATCACGGTTTTGAAAACCGGATCGGACCGACCGGATTCGACCGGAAATCGGTTAACCGGTCGGTTTTCCGGTTTCGTCCCGGTCCGGTCTATGCTTTAATTAAAATAGAAAAGAAAACATATCGAAAGCAATAAATATGCGAAATCGAAAGAAATTAGTGGATAAACCTTGTGGTCTAGTGGTGAAGTGGTGGGCTTATTATCCAACATCTTTGGTTCGATCCTCAGTTCTCATATTAATTTTAGTTTATAGGTAACCCATGACCCAATATTTTTTTTTTTTAATTTTGACCCCAAGTTTTAAGATTTAATTTTTATCAACCCATGTATAATTAATTTTTAACCACCAACACAATTGACTTAATTAATTTTGATCCCTAATTCTATAAAATGTCTGTTTGGTAAAAGTTTATAAATAAACATGTATATAATTATATGTTATTTGTTTAATTATTACATAAATATATATTTTATTATATTTGTAGCTACCGGTTCGACTCCGGTTTTGTTCCGATTTTATACCGGTTAAACCATTAAACCTTAAACCGCTAAAATTTCCGATCCGGTTCGGAAACCCGATTTTAAAACCATGATTGAATTCAACGAATTCTTGCTGCATTTTGGCTAAAAGTGCTAATGAAGCTGCATTGTCGGTCTACGTCGTTTGATGAGGAAAAAGATGAAACAAATAAAACGAAAAAGAAGGCTTTCGCAGATGACCATCGGTTTATATAATTAAATATTACGTACCTAATTAAGGTCTCCGTGATTATAGTAGTACACTTTTGTGTTTCTGCACTGTTGAGGAATGGGTACCGTTGGACTCGTGATTCAATGTAGACTATGTGTGTGACACTCGTGTGGACTGATATGAACGATTGGAAGCTTAAACGACCGAAACACAGAACCCAAACTCCCACACTCCGAAAACAACAATTTAACGTGGTTCGGCTGTGTTCAGCCTACGTACACGGATCAACCGAGCCTCTTTTGTATTAACTCACATAACAAAACTTACAGATTTCTCAGCCCACTACAACTCTCATGTTTTGACCTCACCGTGATTATCACTGTATACAAAGTTGTGATCGCTCAAAGATGACGACTCAAACCAGAAATCTGCTGCTATTTATACGGAGTTGAAGATGCCTTTTTCCTCGAGGAAATGCATGACCTTACGCGCGTCTTCGTGCCTTCGAACCTCCTCGTCATGATAGCAGACCTCA
Source organism: Craterostigma plantagineum (assembly GCA_027422505.1). Taxonomy (NCBI): domain Eukaryota; kingdom Viridiplantae; phylum Streptophyta; class Magnoliopsida; order Lamiales; family Linderniaceae; genus Craterostigma; species Craterostigma plantagineum. The sequence goes on from JAPQWV010000924.1 coordinate 37,868, forward strand.
TGAGCTTTCAATCTCAGCTCTTGGATCGGCATCTTCTCGATCGAACGCTCCCAAATCATAACGGAATTCTGACACAGCAGTCATGTGAAATCATCACATCTTCAGGTCGAGCTGCTCCTAACCGTTGGATTGGTATCTGCAGATCGGACGTCTCAGATTAAATCTCGCACATAATAACTTAAAGTGTTAAAAGTGAATTTGCACTTATTCCCTGAGCCGTCCGATTTCCTTTGCGCCACATCTAACGATCTAGATTCAAGTTCCCAGTTTAAACCATAGCACTCAGATCTGTAGCAAGCTTCATCGGACGATCCACGTCAGCTATTATTATTAGCAGATAGATCTTCAGCTGGAAACGAAAGCTGCTTGCTGTGACTGTGCAGCTATCTTCAAAGCCTCCTCCCGCGAAGCTCTGGCGAGTCTTAGGCTCGTTATTCTCGAGATTCACCATCATCTGTTTGATTACATATTTCCTCACTGTTTGCACATAAATTAAGGACATCCTTGTCCCTAGCATTAGGCTGGATATAAGCACAGCCTACACCAAACATATCAGTAAAACGTCTTTTAATTAATAACATTGAGACCACTGAATTTTATTAATTTAAAGAGATATTAATATATCGATAAATTAATAATTTATTAATTAAAACTAAAAATTTAATCAGATGATTTAGTATTTAAATATGTTTAATTGATTATATTCACGAATAAACTAACTCTTTGTAACTAATTAAATATATTCATGTATATATATATATATATATATATATATATATTTCTTGTTGCAGCTAAACTCGACGTCGGAACTTTTGGCTGCAATTAAAAAAGTTAGGGATGAAATTCAATTACGTTTACGTTTTAAACGAAAAACAAGTGACAATAGATTCATATTTTAGCAAATGTCCATAATATTTAAATTGTAATATATGGATTATTAATTTAGAGTTTTAATGGGACCTAATATTTACAAAGGAAGTTTCATAATACTTATTATGTTATTATCTTATCGAAATTAATGATTTTTAACAAATGCCCAAGTCGGGACCGAAAGATTTTATTATTTTGGAGAGGTTACTAATTTATCGTGTATTAAGTTATAGAGGTTTTGCTGTATTCCGACCCAAACACCCCAACGTTTTCTTGTAGTCGGATATTATTTAAATTACCGACTAATTATTTAGCATACGCACTAAATGCAGTCGTACGAAACGTCTAACTTGTAGTAGGATGCGTGAAGACGGTAGTCTTAGTTTGGTTGAAATAATGGAGCGTATGAAATAATGGAGCATATGATTTTATGTAGTCTGGATGTGTTTGGTAGATGATTTCGAACTTAATATTTTATAAATAAATTGTTTGTTACAATGCCCGTGATTAACTAAAGATAGGCGAAATGGTAACTTTAGCGAAAACTTTATTGGGGGTATTAACTAAAACTCGCATTTAAATAAATCTTTCAACTAAACACTACTTTAATTAATTCTAACCCCCTAGTCCTCCTTAATACTCCCAACCAAACACACTCGTAACTTGCATCAAATCAGGATTAAGACAATCTATGGTCTAAAATCTGTATTTTATTTGATTTTTTTTATTAGCACACAAAATAGGCACTAATAGTTATGCTTTATGTTAGGAGCAATTTTTCATTTTATTGTATATCTGTATACTTGAACGTTTGTCTCATGAATACACGAACAATTTTCTACACATTCTTTTCACAAGGACTAAGCTAAGAGTAATAATGGGAAATATCGACTAATATAACGTACTCAGTAGTTAGTCGCTGCTTCCGACGAAAGGTTGTGCCTACACCATGTTCCGAATGAGGTATAACCCAACTCTAATTAATAAAGGACACAGGCATAGTATAATTTTATTGTATGTAATTAGGGTGGTTACTGTTTCAAAATGAGTTGGATAATGTGTAAGACCACCACTTGTCAACATTTAAATGTAGCTGGGTTATACCCAATTGGATAGGCAAGTCAAAACGTAGTTCATTGTCCCACTATGTTAGTTGATAGAGGTGCTCTTTATTGTGGACTTAAGCTTGCATCGATTGTTTAAGGGCAAAATGAACGATCGATCATAATATTTTCGACTTATAATCATCGTGGAATAGAGAAAATGTCCAGTTAACTATGATACATATAACTAGTATTATTGACTATAGTTATTTAAAGTTTACATATTTAACGATAAAACTATATGTAGAAGTGAATTTCTATTCAATTGCATAATAGTCCACAATCCACTAGTAGAAAATGAGATAAAGGCGACGGTTGTGTTGAGACCGTCGCCCATATGGACGCGGGGGCATTTTGGTAAACTTTTTGGTAGTTTTGGGCGACAGTTTCTTCGTAAAAACCGTCGCCAAAGTGTTTAATTATTGTTGGCGACGAGTGTCAACCAAGAAGTCGTCACCAATATGTTTAAATTTAAATAGAAGAGAAATAGATGTATGGGCGACGGTTTATCGAAATTTCGGTAGAAAACGTCGCCCATAATAAAAAAATCATAATAATAAAATTAGGTTTGTATGGGCGACGGTTACGTAAAATTGGGTTGACAAGTGTCGCCCATGGTGCTTTTACAAAAAACCCATCTTCTTCACTTCGAAATCGACAAACTTAAGAAAAAAGAAAAATCCGTGGCTCTATAGGCGATTTTCCGGCGACTTCGACCAATTTACGATCTTTCTGAGCTTGGAGAACACGGTAAGAAGCCCATTAAGCATTTTTCCTCTTTGTATTTTGCGATCTACGGCTTGATATTTTCGAAATTTGTAGCTTTGTGAAAAGATTTTCGAACATTCGGGTTTTTCGAGCTTGATTTATGCGATTTCATAGCTTTTTCTTGTGTTATATGTTATTTAAGGTTGAATTGATCTTGATCATTTCGAAAGTTAGGTGTTTGGGTAAAGTTTGGACAATTTGGGATTCTTGGGTCGAATTTGGCCGCGTCATCACATCTCTCAGCGACTTTTTCCGGCGACGACTATTTTCTGATGCATCCGGGCTACGACAACACGGTAAGATCTCTCCCAAATATTTTTTCTCATTGTATTTCGCGACTAATGGCTTGAAATCTTCGAAAATTGAAGTTTTTCATAAATCTCTCTTTTGAAATTTTGGGTATTCCGTGCGAAATTTTGGCTTACTCCCTTATTATTCGATTTGAGGTTGATATTGAGCTTATTTTTCGCGAAGTTTAGGTTTTGGGCCAACTTTGGGTGATATTCGTGCTTGGGCCAATTTCGGGTGATTTTCGTGCTTGGACAGCTACATTAATCGTGCTTCTTGACAATTTTACGGACGATTCAAACCCGTATTTGATTTATATGCCTTTGTCTGTGAATTTACATTATTCATTTAAGCTTAGATACTCTTTCAAGGTTTTCTCATTAGGGGAAAACCTTGAATGTTCCCCGCTTGGGACCGTTCTTAAACGTTTATTGTCGCTTTATGATGTAAATTTGTGTATGAGCTTCGGTGTTGATGAAAAATTTGGTCTATATTTCCCCTGAATGTTCTCCGGGTAGACATGTGGATTGGATGTACATCCAAGCATATTTTTTCGACTACTCGGAGAACTGTGGGAAAATGCTACTGAATTTTCAACATACAAGATCAAACACACATTTACAAGTGATAGTGAATGTTTAAAATGGGTTAGGTTGGAGCGATAAGGACCCTATCAAAGCCCTTCGATCGAATTGCTTATGTGAATTACCTGTAAATATGTATTTGTATAGTTTAGGCAATTGAAAGGGCTCGGGGTTGAATGTGTAGTACGCGAACAAAGATTGAGTATGCGAAAGGTGTTGAGGAATTTATGAGATGTGCGGAACAGAATCGTAGGAAAAAAAGGCAATCGAAGATTTCGCGCCCTTGTCGTGATTGTAATAACATGATCTGGTGGAATAGTGACGTTGTGAATGAACATTTGCTAATTAACCAATTTTAAACATGGGTATATAAATTGGATATGTCACGGTGAAGCCATCGTCGATGAAGCTAGTTCTGCGAGTGTTGGAATTAGTAGAAGAGTGCCACTAGATTTGGAGGACGATGTTGTAGCTGAGGTTCTTCGGAAGACGAGATTGTATCGAGGACATGCTTCGTGATGTCCAAGATAATTTTGAAGAACGTCTTCCCATATTTGACAGCCTTGTTAGGGACAACAAACCCTTTGTACACCATGTGCTCAAAATACACAAAGTTGTCTGTTGTGTTCAAGATGTTTAACGTTAAGGCTAAATTTGGGATTTCAGACAATTGTTTTTCAACACTTTTAGAAATACTTGCGGATATGCTTCCAGATAGCAATGACCTTCCGACGTTGACTTACGAGGCAAAGAAGCTATTATGCCCTTTGAAATTATTGTACGAAAGAATACACGCTTGTCCGGACGACTGCATAGTTTATAGGGGAGAGCCGATAAGTGTCGATGTGTGACTCTTGGCGTTATAAGAGCAAAGACGAAGTCGGTGGCCCCCCTGCTAAAGTTTTGTGGTACTTGCCAATAATTCTGAGACTAAAAACGTATGTTCTAAAGCGCCGATGATGCTAAGATGTTTAGATGGCATGATGAGGAAAGGAAAAATGTTGGAAAATTGAGACAACCGACGGATTCCCCGCATTGGAGGAACATTGATCGATGTCCTGAATTTGGAGGTGAGGCACAAAATCTCTCGCTGGGGCTTTGCACTGATGGGATAAACCCTTTTCGCGATTTGAGCAGCCGTCAAAGTACTTGGCCGATGCTGCTTTGTTTCTATAGCCTCCCTCCGTGGCTTACGATGAATAGAAAATACATCATGTTGTCGTGTTTAATCTTTGGTCCAAAACAATCAGGAAAATACATTGATGTCTACTTGGCTCCGTTAATCGACGATCTGAAAGCACTATGGTACAAAGGAGTTGAAGTGTACGATGCATCAACCAGATCACAGTTTACGCTACGCGCCATGGTATTCTGTACCATGAATGATTTCCCGGCTTAGGGGAATCTGTCTGACTATAGTGTAAAAGGCAAGAAAGCGTGTCCAATTTGTGGGGATAATACAAATAGCAAATGGTTGAACAACTGCAGGAAACACACCTACATGGGCCATAGAAAATTCTGGGCACGTACCCACGAGTATAAAACGAAGAAAATGCTTCTACCACTGTCCAACGAGAAAAGTGAGACGTCAAGCGCTGCAATTCGTTGAATGACACAGATTGAATGATATTGTCGCACGCATCATAATCAATTTGGTAAGAAGTGCAAAACATCGAAAGACGGCACTTTTTGGAAAAAAAAGATCAATATTTTGGGAGCTACCTTATTGGGAGAACCCTAACATCAGACATTGGATCGATGTGATGCACGTCGAGAAAAAAGTGTGTTCAGCAACCCATCCAAGCGATCGAGGCCTTCATCGAGCCAGATTTCTGTGGAACAAATAAAGGCCGAGTTGATGGCCCAATTGACGGCCGAGATGCGGGAGGAGATGAGAGCCGAGTTTAGAGACGAGATGCGGGAAAAGATGAGGGCTATGTTAGCTCAAATGGGCCTTCTGGTGCCCAACAGGAAGTAAGACGAAGTGACCCGCAACAATGTTGGATGTGACCCTCCCAACCCGATATCGAGTTCTCGCGGTTCAAGAGGCGAGACATTAGATCCATTTCTCCCGTCGATGGATGTGTCGGTATGCAGTTATTCTCAATGTTGTTTAATGTACAATGACTTAATGGCTTAGTAACATTAATTGTTTATTCTTTTAAAATCATATAGTATCCTAGGGTTTTGATTGATGTTAGACCTGGAAGGGACGTTAGAGGTTATCGGTCTTGGCACCGTCATTGAGGGACGTTCCCAAGTTCATGGAACATCGGTTACGGCAGACAACATTGTTGTCTCCTTTGACACCGTCATTCTCGGCAGCTAGTATACTAGGAGATGCACCAAGCAGCTACGTTCAGTGGCCAAGACGGTTAATACGTTCGACTAATTCGGTAATAAAGTACTACTTATTGATTTTAGAATAATAATGCTTAGTGACTTATTCAACTTTTAGACACGGAAAGGAAAGTCACCTGCGAAAGCTCCAAATGTGTCCATTCATCAAGATGACAACATTGTATGCCTTGATCAGAGGGTCTTGAGTAGTTTGGGCCCGTAGTTTAGCCAGCTCTTTGAATACCTTGCGTCAATTGAGAGATGTCTACTACAATCCAACTCACAAAGAATATTTTGGTGTATATTGACAACAATGACTTCGTCGATCTGTTCAAGCTCGTGAGTGTGGATTCCTCAGTTATTCAACTTTTTCTGAGGTATTACTTAATATTTCGTTGAAACCATAAATCATTACAAGTTTTGTTTTTCGCTTTTATACATTTTATTGAGTAATCATTGTCTCAGGTATCTGAATAAGGAGTCGGAGCACTTCAAGTGTTGCAACCCAAGTCGTCTGGCGGCTATGGAAAATGATGAGACAACAAATAATGAAGTTGATTTCCTGGCTGATATTATCAAAGATTCGCATCTGGCCAGCACTTACTTGTTTGCGCTTTTTTGTGACAAGTAAGAAAGTAAGATATATATTTTCCTTAATTCATAGCTTATGTTATAAATAATCATTTCATTTCGTTTGTTTTAGTGACTATTGGTCATCGACCTTCCCTCGAACACGGTATTTGTGTTCGATTTGCTCGCACCGAACATCGGCGTAAGGATGATAAGAATTGGTCCTCGAATAGATGCGTAAGTTTTTTATATACAATGAAGTTCATATATTAGAAACTCTATATTATAAAATTAATTTATTTTACCGACTTTTGAGTCTCAAGGCAATGCTCACGGCGACTCTCTTGGGCGCAGTTGGAAATCGGAATAAGAAATTGGAGGTTACTTGGAAGAGATGCAAGGTTTGTATTTGACATATGAATTCTCAAAGTTATGGGTTAAATTATTACCATTCGATATTGAACTACATGAAAATCTTTCTAAATTAGTGCCCACGACAACCAAGGAAGAGTGAGTTATGTGGCTATTACGTCATGAGATACATGTACGATATTATCTGCAATCATATCGGAAGCGATACAATCAACTTGCCAATAGTATTGATCTTTAAAACCATCAACTTCCTTAAGTTTCAAGTTTAATATATGTTTATTAGTATGTTTTAATATTATCTTCTCGTTTAATGTTATATAGATGCTACATCCCTCCTTCTCATATGACGTCGAAGAGATCAACGAAGTACGGGAATTGTGGGCGGAACATTTTATGCACTCTTTGACCTAGGTTAGACTTTTGCATTATATATGTTGGTGTTTAAGTTATGAAATCGATATTATTGGCCCGATGATGTAACTCTAGATTTTATTGACGATTCTTAGTCATTGTTGAGGATCGATTGTTGGGATAATGTTTTGGTCTATTTGATTGATTTGGATTAGATTCTTGGGGCATGATAAAACCATATTTTAAAAAATATATATTATAGGCGACGGTTCCTGAGCCAGGAAACGTCGCCACACTATTGTTTAAAAAAGTATATTATGGGCGACGGTTCGTGCGCCAGGAACCGTAGCGCAAATAATATTTAAAAAAATAAAAGGTCATGGGCGACGGTTTCTTCCTAGGAAACCGTCGCCCACACTCTAAAAGCATCAACCTACGGGGGGTTATAGGCGACGGTTCCGCAAACAACCGTCGCGTATATGCTCTCTTGGGCGACGATTGTGCAACTGTCGTCCAAGATTGTGGAGATGGGCGACGCGTAGAAACTGCCGTCCATGACCAATAAAAATCGTAGCCCATGTGCTTTTCTGCACTAGTGATCACTTAATTTACCTGATCACATATGAATAAATTTAATAATGACCTTTTAATATTCTTTAGTTATCATATATCACAGTGGCCCATCAACTAGTCTACGAAGACTTGTTGTCATAGTATTATATCTGCTACTTCATGACTTCTCCCCTGGAAAATATTCCGGAGCAGTGAATTAACGACTCGTCGGAGGTCACTCGAAACCATCAATGGAGCTTTCCAAAATCACCAAAATCAAGTACCCAAGCGCCAAGAACAACCAGGCCGAGGCTAAGCCGGCCATGCCGACCAAAGAATCAGGCCGAGATGGTCGAACAAAGCCTTCTCGAGGCCGAGATAGATGAGCCAAGATTTGGTCGAGGCAAAGCTCAAGGACGCTCAGGCTTAGGGAAAAGCCAATCTGGCCGAGTCGATCGGTCACCGAGGCATATTTGCATGAAACCGAGGGTCTAATATTCTCAAGAGGTGATCAAACGGAATGAACCCTTGTTTGGTTAATGGGTTTAAATGTTTTAAATATTGGTTTGTAGCATGTTGACGTGTTGGTTCATCGCCCATCGGTTTATATCAAATATAGGTTTATTTAAATTTTAAAATAACTCTAAACATACGTAGAGGGTTTAAAGAACACACCTCTAAGATGGGTTATTATACCCACCAATCACACATTTTATTTTCCATTAGTTGGTTTCATATAAATATTACTAATTTAAAACATATAAACTCTTGAAATGCTCTAACAGAACTCTCTTAGGGTGTGTTTGGTTCATGGAAAGTAGTAGGGAAAAGAAAAGGAAAACGAAAAGATTGTTTTCGTGTTTAGTTGATCGGAGAAATACGTAAGGAAAATAAAAGAAAAGAAAATGTGGTTTATTTTTTTACTTGAAACTAAGAAAAACTAATGTCCTCACCAGATGGTGTGGGAAACGAAAGAAAAACATGGAAATCATTTTCTCCCTCGTTTTCTTTTTCACCATAAATTCCTCAAACCAAACACAGTGTAAAAGTAAGAAAGAAAAAAAAATAAAAGAATTACTCGATGATTTAGGCATCAAAGTTGTGTCGCTTGTCAAAGGTGCCTTTCTGGTCTATTAGCTATGTGCCACAAGGTGGTTGCTCGTGTACGAAGAAAGAACGAAGGTTAAGGAAGAAAAAGGCGGACCAGTACATCGGATGGCGACCGGATTTTTCTGGAGTCATCAATTGGAACTGTTTGGTGGAGATATTATATAAATAAATAAATCGGTTCCGCTTGGAGGAGAAGGGTTTGATGCAGAAGTAACTACTCGACTGCCTTAGCAATATAGGACAGTATTTTTAACTCGAATTCCCTGGAGTGGGGGGCAAGTAGCACTACAAGAAAACATAGTATCAGACACGGAAAATAGATATGAAACTGATTTCGTGTCTAAATTATGAGTATTAGAAATGGATTCGGACACGGTTTTCTATTTTTATTTTAAAACAAATTAATGTTTTCATTTAGACACGGATTAGATACGGTAATAAAAATGGAAATGTGATAAAATTCATTTTAGAAACGGTATATATCCGTATCCAAAATTGCCACGAGAACACCTACAGAATTTTAGTTTTATACACCGAATTTTACGTGTCTAATCACTCAATAGATACGGAATTTTGGTTTTAGACATCGAATTTTCCGTATCTAATATGCATGTTTTCTAGTAGTGTAGGAAAGGAATTGAATACCCCATGAGAGGAGTGGGGGACAAGGGAGGGAAATATGTTTGGACCCCAGTGATGGTGAAGGCTTTCTTATACTACCCCTAGAAAAACGGCCTCACTCGATGAACAATTGGCATTCTCGTCTCAAGAGGCCTTAGAGGCCCTAGGAACTAAATCTCGCAAGGATGGAATAGTGATGGTAGGCTCACGGGAAAATATGATTATACAATTGGAAGTTTCTTTCATGACAGAAGAAGAGTGATAAAGGGTAGTGGCTGATAATCGAAGGATAAGCCTGTGTCAGTCACCGCCCGCAGGGCATTGGGACGAGGATTATGATTACAAACAAATCGAATCGAGTCGAATATCAAAATATTATATTTGTATTCTATTAACAATTCGAATATTTTTATTCGTATTTGATTACTTTTTGAATCCTAAAATCGGTTCGGATTCGTATTCGGAAATATTTGAGCTGAATATTCGAATATGATTTTCTTTGACAAAATGCAAATCATATTATATTGAAATAATTTATTGAACTATATATATCTTATATATTTATGTTTTCAATTTTATTACTTTTATCTCAACTTAATACAGATCAAATCCTTAACAGCGTAAAAGGAGAAAATGGTTAACAAACTGAAAATGTTGTTACATTCAACTCTTAACATCACTGAACGTTTCACTGGTAGATGGTACAATAATAGCGAAATTATTATGGCAATATTAGAAAATTTTAGGTGTAAGACATTCACATCTTTTAGATGGTATGAGGATACATTTTTAAAACTGAAAGATAAACTTTTGACTATAATGTCAAGGTATCTATAAAAAGCATCATATGCCGCAAGTTATTATAATATTATGAACATATTTTCAAGTCTAAGGGAACTTGTGAGATTGAGCATTTTACTTCTAGCAATTCCACATCAGGAATAAGGAAACGTTATACATTCAGCAAAATTATTATTAAACAGATTATATCTCAATAAATGTGAGCAATGCACCCTATGATGGATCGAGAATATCTTCATCCCGAATTAAAGGCTTTGGTAAAATTTAATTACTAGGATTATATTGATGCATTTTCCAAAATATTTCTTTACAGAATGAAAAGAAAAAACATTGTTGTCGGGTAAACATTTGCTCATATGTTTATAAGCTGGAAATTCCTACTAGGCTCTTCCAATAGTTGTTATCATACGGAGCCCCTATAAAAATAAAGATATCGAAACGCATTTTAGACATCCTGATATTTTCAAGAAAATTATTATTCAAAATTGACAAGTTAGGATTTTATGCTATTTTTATACCCCGTAAAAGCTTATTTTCGATCGTTGTTAATTATAATATACTTGAATATCCCACGTTGCGTGCATAACTCTTATTTTGAAGACATGGGAGCAAAAAGGACCAAAGCGGGCTTTATCAAATTTAAAATCATCAAAGCCCGAATCCATATTTCCCAAGCCCAATGATCAAAATCAGCCGAAGTTTTCACATGGGAGGCAACACGTAACACCTTACCAAGCAAAGATTAGGGCACACGATTCAAGGCTAGCCCAAGTCAAATATTTGAATAACTTTTGTAGCACATGCTCACGTGGGGGAGAAAGAGTCATTAGCTAACATTCCTTTTATTCAAATCAGTGTTTTAAAAAGCGCAATTGTAGCGCGCTTTATAGCGTAAATAGCGCAAAATTTTCATAAAACGCGTAGTAGCGTAATAAATTTCGCGTTTTTCCCAAAGCGTGCGCTATATGCGCTATATTTTACGCTTTTTACGCTATATACGCTATATCTACGCTTTTTACGCTATTTCGTATAATCCTCACGCTATTTGGGAAAATCACTATATTATTCAAATTAAGGAGTATAAGATAATTAAATTGAATTTAGGGGGTAAATCTGTAAATACCTTGCTTGAATCATCGGAAGAACTGGACCAAGAACAAGAAAAGACCAATCTTTAGGATCGAGAACTAAAATCAGACCTCAAATTTGCTCACAGAAGTAGCAATATGGGGACTCTTGCTCTTCTCTACCATCTTCACCACCTCTGCCAGATCTTCACTCTTCTCTGTCTCTCTAATCCCATTTATCTCTTTTTTGCTTCGTTCATCTCAACAAGTGATTATTTTGCTTGATATCTATATAACTCTCATAAGTCAGCTCAACACCGAAAAGAAGCACTGAGTGCGGACTCAAAAGTAGTGAGTGAGATAGTTATGGAAATCAAAGAATAAGCTGGGAAACGGTTGAGTCAGAGGGCCGTAAAGAATGAGATGGAGTTTTTCTTTGCTTCTTTGTGTGATGACAAAGGGAAAAAAGACCCATCACTAACGAAGGCTCACCCCACACAGGGGAAATCCTAGATTAATTTTAGATTTAACGGTTTGTTTCAATGTGTGACTTCGAAATATTTGTAACGATTAATATCTGAATGTTTCTTAGACTTGCTTTGCTTACTTCTATGCTTATAGGCTACTCACGTATATATCCATATATTTGCATTATAAATGTTTTGCTCGAAATACTCACGCAATGCGCTACGCTATTTACGCTACGCGCTACTAGCACTAAAACGCGACACACTGCGCAATACGCTTTTTAAAACATTGATTCAAATACACACATGGCCGATTCAAACTTAGGGAGATGGGAGAGGATCTGATTTTGAAATCTTGAAAGATACGCCCAAGATAGGATATCGATCGCATATCAGGCCAATATATGAGGAAGACTAGTTACTCTATATATATATAGATGCACGCACAGACTGGGAAGAGGCCCCGTGCAACTGAAAATAAATAAAGAATTGACAGCTGAAATTAAAGAGGGCCGAGGAGCTTCGACGGCTGAAATAAAAAGAAGCCTATCGACTGCTGCGAGGACTTTTGACGGCGAAGAGCGAGACTAGTCGAGCACCGAAAAAGGGCGAATTTCTTATCTTTTAATACTTCGTTTCCGACAATGTTTTCTTTTGATTCTTTGTCGTTTTCGTATATTAATATGCTAGGCTAGTTTCTTTTGTGATTGAGGCCGTGTGAGGCCGAATTATGACTACGTATTAATGCTATTTTTATCTTATTTAATCATATGATTTAAGTTATGTATTCTTTGTTTACGCTTCATATGCGTACGTGTGATTGGCCTCCATGCGTATGATTATTGATTGGTTTATGACTAAGTGATTAAATCGATTAGAACAAAACATTGAATACCACTACGAACCGACCAGAGATGGAATTCGGTTTCGTATGTGTGGTTTCCGAGACTAGGCGCCGAAAGCGTCTAAACTCAGGGAATTTCACGAAGATAGAATGCATGTATAGAACTTCAATCATATAGACATATAGTTGATTGCTTCTCTATTTACGTAGGGTTGCTAGTTACGTGAATAAGGGTAGCACATATATTAGGAAATTCCACCTTGACTTGATTCATGTTGATTAGATAGATGATATTGCATGAAAACGTAGGAATATTTCGTGCCGAGCATGTGTCTTAATCACGTTCGTCGTTAACTGCTCTATCCTCGCCTATTTTAATTGCGTTTGTTTTATTAATTGTGTTTTTATCACTTTTATCAAATCATCAAAACTATAAAATTTCGTTAGTTAATTATAATTAGGAATATTTTCTTAGAATTAATCGAGCTGTCTTCGTGGATCGATACTCGGACTTCGTCCGTTTTACTACTTACACGGCCTAGTACACTTGCTAGTATTTGAGCGTGTCAAAAATGGACTAATTAAAGTCCCAAAATGATGCTTTTCCAAATAAAAGTAAGATTCCTTGGTCTAAATATTGAAAGGAAAAGTTAATTCAATTAACAAAGATATTTAGTTTGCGACAAAGTTTCCGGATTAAATTCTTGATAAAACTCAACTTCAAAGATTTTTAGGTTGTTTAAATTATATTCCTCATTTTTATATCTTTTTAATGATTTTTCCTATTTGTAAAATAATATACTTAAGATATATGTTTAATTATAAATGCTATAATTAAAATATATATCGAATTTTAATATTTAAATTTAAATGTATATTGAACTATTCGAATCAAACATTCGATAAATAATCGAATCGAATACTTGTCTTCATATTCGAAATTATTCGAATCTAAAAAAAACAACTTCTGTTCGACTTCGAATCTTAAATTTCCAAATCCAATGTCAAAATCGATTGGATTCATATACAATCCTAACATCAACCGAACATGGTAGGCCAGCACCCCACACGAAATCTTTCGAAAGTATCTCGTACCTGAGAGGGACAAGGATCACATCCGAAGCTTAGGAAGAACCTCATACGTAGAGGGAGGTCATCCAAACTTTAAGCCCTTGAACGAGGCAGAAGAATCCTAGCCCTCGAATGACACCAAAACCCTAATATAAGCAAAGTCCATGCAGAAAAACTCCAAGCCCTCATGAGGCAAAAGCCATGGAATGAGACCAAGATCTTCGAATGACACAGAAGACTCCAAGTCATCAACGGGGCAGAAGTACTCAAATGAGGCAAAGTCCTCGAATGAGGTAGAAGGCTCCAAGCCATCGAATGAAAAAAAGGTCCTCAAATGAGATAAAAGTCCACGAGTGCAACAAAAAATTTGCCTAAATACCAGAAAGGAAGTAATTCCGGGTAGCTGAAAAATAAAAACACGGCAGGAGTTCTCTTAAAGGCTACAAGGATCGATAGAGGTCGAAAAAACATGAAAACATAAATCATAGGCAATGGAATCCAATGACCACACTCAAGGGGCATAACGACTCTTCTTCATTTTGGGGTGATTGCGTTCCTATCTATGTCCACGACGTGGTTTTTCCAAGGAGCCTCTTAAAATTCTCCGAACATCATTAGAGACCTGTGTTAAGGTTTTCCTTTCCCCCTTTTTGTGCTCGCCCATTGGCTTGAGATTATTTCGAATTGTAGAAATATTTCAAGCATACGGTAGGAACATGGGAGGGGAAAGAAAACCTCATTATACGTCTTTAATGAGGTTCGGAGATTTTAAAAAACTCTGACGACATGGAAAATCATGCCGTCGGCAAAGGAAGGTAGTCAACCGCTATGATGCAATTCACGGGCTTCCTCAGGATGAGTTCTGGGGCCAGATGGAAATACCCCACTCCCCACCCAACATCAATAGTCAAGGTCCAAGCCGAAACAAACCGCTGACCTCAAGCTTGATAGTCACACACTATTAGAAAAACATAGAAGACACAAAAAAATTTGGTGTCTAAACTAAAATTTCATATCTATTGAGTCATTAGACACGGTATTATATGTGTCTCGTTGTTCTCATAGCAAATTGTGACACGGATATATACCGTTTCTAAAATGAATTTAGTCACATTTCCAGTTTATTTACTTATCAATCCGCGTCTAAATAAAAATATTATTTATTTTGAAATAAAAATAAAAAATTATGTTAGAATCCGTTACTAATACTCATAATTAGACACAATACCAATTCGGTATCTATTTTGTATGTATGATACTATGTTTGTTGCGACAACCATATCCTCTAGGTCATTCTCTTAGGGGCAAAAGGATGATACACCTTGAACAAACATCGATAGCCAAGCGTCTTCGAGCGAGGGAATGAAGTGGAAAACAATGTTCTTTTTCCCTTTATAAACTTTTCAGCTGAACACATAAATGCCCTTCACAAAATCCGAGATTCTTGGTAACCAACTCTATAAAATCTTTGATGTGCTTACCATTTCTTTTCCTTCCGAGAGTTTGCCGATTTAAGTTTGAGGAATACTCCTCCATTCACGTAACATACTTTGATTTTAATATTCCAATTTTTTGTTTTTAATAAAAAGTTCGAGTTCGAATTTGATGAGCTTCACGTACTTAAACTCGACCTCAAGCTCCGTTGATTCTAATCGAGCTCGAGCCCTAGAGGAAACCCCCAAAAGTGTTACACATAAAGACAGTCTTTTTCTTAAACTATAAGACAATACAAAATTGAAGGCCTGCCAACAAATGAGTAATATGCAGCAGCCCTTGTTCTTGGATACGTGTGCTTCGTTGCTATCTCACGTTCGCCAGTGGCTTTGATGATGGAATTTAGTGATATTGTTCAATCTCTATATCCAATGAAGTTTATATAAGTTGGGTGTAAAACAAAACTAAAGGCGTAAAATAACTAATCGAAACATGAGAAATAACGCGAGTCCGTTATGAAAAAAAAAAAAGAAAAAACAGTTACTTCTACGACGAAGAACGAGGAAATATTGATCAACCCCCATTTTCGACATAATCAGAGGCCAAAAACTCATTCTTTGATGACAATACTATTATCCAGAAGGTTTCAATCTTGGTTTATATGTATTTTCATTTGTTTACGGCACGTTTCTAAACCCTATATAAAGATATAGGGTTTGGAATGATTAAGATCCCCAATACTAATAAAAGGGAGTACAAGTTTATCAGTTTCTCGGAGACGAAGACTAAAGAAATTGCTTATATTGCAGTACAAAGACTAGAATAATTGCATATAACCACTTTGATTACGTAGTCTGAATCGTAGCATTTCAGCATAACAAATACGATATAGACTGCCGCAGATAGTAAAGTCCAATGGATCAAATAACGTGTTACCAATCTCCTTCGACGATTTCAACCAATATAATGATCCCGTTAGAAATGTGTTGACATTTTTGGTCCATGAGTGTTATAGAGTTTTGATGGACAATGTAATTGTAATAACGTTAGGTCTATAAATTAAGCAATTCGATCTATGATCAATATAATGTCTAAGTATATGAAAATATTCACACATGCATTGATTATAAGCTATAGATTGATTAAAGTGTTGAATATTTGATTCACATATGATTTGGTGATTAGTTGATGAGACTAGGTGATCGCATGTTATAGACAGCCCATGTGATAGGATATATCGTTCTGTGCTATATATGGAAATAATACATGAGATATCCTTTTGAGCCATATTTGGAAAATATGCTGTTTATATATGGAAAGTGATATATCTGTTGAAAATCAGTTATTCCTGGACGAAAATCACATGTACGATTCTTGCATGCTTTCCACTGAATTTAATGTGCCATATTGAATTAATATCTTTCCTTATGCTGATTGGAATATTATATTTAGGAAAGATTTGATTTGATTGACTTTGTGAATAAGGTGCTATTATATGGCATGTGCTATAAACGGACGTGATATCTGAAATAAGGAAAGTTCTGCCATGATTGATAAATAGAATGAAGTATGCTCTGATCTGATTTGTGTGCTAAACATGGTAAATATATTGATCTAATACTATGAGCTACATATGGAAAATGTGTTGATATGATGCTATCTCGTGTGCTATAATTGGAAAGTTAATCTGGATTTATTTATACTAGAAACAGATAGCAGGGAATCACTTATGGAAAAGTTCTGACTTGGTAAATATATGCGAAATGATTGAAAATGCATGGGAACGAATTTGAGTCTTTATGTGGAATATATTCATGCTTAAATGAGCTCTTATATGGAAAATAATCATGCTTTAAATGTGTTATATGACCGTTGTGATGATTTATTAAAAGCATGATTTAAATGACATGATTGACTCGAAAATTGCATGAAAACTATGCTTGATTTGGTGATTATTATATGATATGATTTTCCATGTGAAGTGCTGATTGAAAAGGATTATATATGAGCCACACTTCAGATTTTCGAAAAACGAAGAATTTGCGAATATAAGCCTACGAGAGATATTTGAGCAGAAAGATACAGAGAGATTCCTGAGCCTCCCATTTGCGATAGCTTTCTGCCTACCTAAGCTTTAACTTGCGATTCCATCACTGCACGAGTGATTCATCTCGTTATTCCTCCTTCCCACCATATATTCTGTCTTCGGACGTGAGCAATACCAAGGAGGCAAGGTCGACGTTTACGAACATGTGAAGGGAAGGACGAGTTTTGGGGGCCCTTCGGTACCGAGATGTGTCTGTCGGGATCAGGGGATTCCGAGGAAGGAAACTCAGCGTGTGGTAACCTAGTGTGTCTAGTGTTCGACTTGTTTCGGTTGTGTATTGGGCTAATGAATCAGTTCTGTATCCAGCTACGGTGCATTATAGTGATTGGTTAAACTCTTGGGGAGCAAACCCCCAAGGAGAGGAGTAAACCCCAGTTGGGGATATAACCTCTATAAAAATCACGTCTCGCATGTACTTTTCAGTTATTTCCTTATCGTTGTGAGACAGATCGGACACACATCCAACGGAGTTAGGATATATCAGGCATATTCGTCACAAGCATCAGTAGGCATATCTAAGTCACTACACTTAGGATTTGTGAAAAGAAGAAGCATAAATTTTATAAGCCTAATTCATCCCCCTTCTTAGGCACATTTATATCTTCAATATGTATATGCGTAAGTTGTTGAGAATATCATGAGCAATTAAAAGTTCCCAAAAATAAGAGAGATTAGAACGCGCTGATTTAACGAAACACTAATCAGTTAACTCCGACGATAGGCAAAACAACCATATATCATTACACAACTGAATATCATAAAAAATGGGGAATACATGGTTACTTTCCGTTTACCTTCCAAGCAGAAAGAAAAGCCTTTTTACGTGTGCTCATTGCACTCTCACGTTCTTTAATAGCTTTGATGGCCAATTTGCGCTATTCTTTTATTGGAAAAATACCATTTTCATCATAGATATTAGTTTCCAATCCATCATCTCCATGGTAAAGACTCCTCTCGCTAATGTCACCATCTTTAATTCCACCCTTTTCTTGATTAGATTCTTGCCCTTTAAAACATTTCCATAGGCAAAACCTTGACCCTAGCGAAGACCGCAACTCAGCCATTTACAACGAGGAATATGTGTTGTAATTAGAAGATTTGTAGACTTATTTGGCTAATTGCTTTGTTTTGCTTGTATATATAGCCAAGACCACAAACCTATTATACAGCGAAAATATTTACTGTCCACGCCTGTTATCTTCCCACTTATATTAAACGGGATATTGCTGGGATCACGTTTTTCCAAATATGATTTTATTTCTATCTCACCTGCAATAAAGTAAGATTAACACATAAATAGAAATTAAACAAATTCTAACAACCATTATGTGTCACAAATGAGCTGTCTTATACTATGAATTGATTAAAGACGAGTTAAAAAATAAGTAACATCGCTCATAGCATAGCCGAACAAACCGTAAATAAGCATTATTCATATTCTAAGACCCCAAGAAGCATACGCAAAAGCCCAACATTCACAAATCGAACTATGAAAGCATCATATTCATCTGAATCAAAATCCAACTATTAGTGCAGCTAGCGCGAAACCGTAGCCCAGAGCTCTGTTGCCCAAGAGAACATATAGGTAACGGTTACTTAAGAAACCGTCGCCCATAACGCCTCATAGGTTACTGTTTTCAGTGCGTCGGCGACGGTTCTACTATAGAAACCGTCACCCATGAAGTTTTTTTAAATACATATGGCGACGGTTTGTAAGGCATAAACCGTCGCCCATGATATTTTATTTCTTTTATATATACCACATGGGCGACGGTTAGAAGCAATCGTCGCTAGGATGGCAACGGGTCGGGTCTGAACCGGGTCCACCCGGACCCGGGACCCGCCCCGATTGATTTTAGTTGGACCCGAACCCCGCCCCGCCCCTGCCCCGCCAGACCCGTAACTCGTTACTTTTTCCTTTTTTTTTAATTTTTAAGTTATATATTTTTAAATAGCAAACAGTATAAATGATACCCAGATTTTGGCTCAAAAGGAGTCGAACTCACAACCTCCAACTTATTAGAGGACTTGGATCAACTTTTTGAACACTTGTTCTTCTCTACAAACCAAAACAGGACAACTAACGATCCCTTGTCTGATACAGAACCCAGTCCTGTACAACCACCCTCAGACATAGATAACTCGGTTCCTGTAGCATCGACGGATAACTCATCGACTTCCACTAGCAACACTACTTCCTTTGGGGTCGAGTACCCACTTAATAGGGATCAGAAATGGATGAAGCTACTTTCCGCACGAAAAGAAATGGATTAGAAGTCATCTACTGATCAACTATTAGGAGAACCCACAACAGGAGTAAAGACTAGAGGTTCGATATCAAATGAGTGTAATTTTATTTTTTCTTGAACCAAATAGAACCTACAATAGTAATAGATGCACTACGTGACTCGAACTGGATAGTTGCTATGCAAGAAGAAATCAATCAGTTCGAGCGTCTCAAAGTCTGGAACTTAGTCCGTGGTCCAAAAGGCAAGACGCTGATTGAAACAAAATGGGTATTTAAAAACAAGAAAGATGAGGATGGTGTGGTAATTCGTAACAAGGCTAGACTTGTAGCTAAGGGGTACAATCAGCAAGAAGGAATTGACTACGATGAGACTTTTGCCCCTGCAGCACGAATTGAAGCAATCAGATTATTCCTAGCATAGGCAACACACAAAGATTTTATTGTCATCAAATGGACGTCAAGACCGCCTTCTTGAATGGGATTTTGAAGGAAGAAGTGTAGGGGTGTTCATATGTCGGTTAACCGACCGAACCGAACCGAAACCGAAGTTTCGGTTCGTACCGAATACCGAACCGAAAAATTTCGGTTCGGTATTCGGTGTTCATTTTGATAACCGAATAAAATTCGGTTCGGTTTCGGTTTATTAACCTTGGTAAAACCGAACCGAAAAACCGAACTCTAATTTTTTTATTTTTCATATACATATATATATTATATCAAATATATAATGATATATATGTCTTACATTAATAATATATCCACCATATTTAATAAAATAAGGAAAATATGTGAAAGTTTATATAATTATATATATATGATAATATATATTTCTAATATAAAATATATAATAAAGTATGAAAATAATGAGGTAAATTAAAATTTTATAATGATAATGTATATTTATAAGATAGATAATATTATTTTTTATTTTTTTAATAAAAATCCGGTTTTTTGGTCGGTTAACGGAATCGAACCGAAAAAAAATCGGTAAAACCGAAACCGAACCGAAATATTTCGGTTCGGTTTTCGGTTTATAAAATCCTTCAACCGAACTTTCGGTTAACCGAAAGTTCGGTTCGGTTCGGTTAAACACCCCTAAAGAAGTGTATGTCTCCCAGCCTGACGGATTCCTCGATACAGAACATCCAGACTTCGTATATAAACTCGACAAAGCACGATATGGGATAAAGCAAGCTCCAAGAGCCTGATACGAGGTTTTATCCGACTTCCTTATCAACTCAGGCTTCACTAAAGGAAAAATTGATACCACACTGTTCGTCCAAGTTCAGATATCATGCTTGTCCAAATCTACGTGGATGACATCATCTTCGGCTCAACCAACCCAAAATTATGTGTCGAATTCAGCACTTTGATGAAGACGCAGTTTGAAATGAGTATGATGGGAGAAATGTCTTTCTTCCTTGGACTGCAAATCAAGCAGCTTCAAGATGGGATATTTATAAATCAGTCCAAGTACATCCACGACATTCTCTGAAAATATGGAATCGACAAGAGCAAATCTTCAACTACTCCAATGTCCACTTCTTGCTCACTCGACGCAGATCACTTGGGTGAACCTGTAGATACTACCCATTACAGAGGAATTATATGCTCTCTGCTCTATCTCACTGCCAGCCGACCAGATATTCTATTTTCTACATGCCTATGTGCTCGATTCAAATTAGTCGCATCTTCATGCAGTCAAGAGAATTCTGAAGTATCTAGGATTTTGGTATCCTAAGAACTCAGGTATGAAACTAATTGGATACTCTGATGCAGATTTCGCAGGCTGCAGATTGGACAGAAAAAGCACATCGGGCAAAATCCAATTCCTTGGAGACAAATTCGTATGTTGGGCTTCTAAGAAACAAAATTGTGTGTCAACTTCCACGGCAGAAGCTGAATATGTTGCTGCCGCAAGTTGTTGCTCACAAATTTTGTGGATCAGAACTCAACTACGAGATTACGTATTTGATTTCAATAGAATTCCTATTTGTTGTGATTCTAAAAGTGCCATTGCAATAACGTGCAATCCTGTTCACCATTCACACACTAAGAACATAGACCTAAGATATCATTTCATAAAAGACCAAGTAGAAAGAGGCATAATTGAAATGTATTTCGTCAATACAGAGATTCAACTAGAGGGCTTGTTTACAAAAGCATTGGATCAGAAACGATTCCAATTCTTAGTTGCAAAGTTGGAAATGTTGAATCTCAATTTTTAATTTCTATTATGCCTCCCAACGGTTCATTACTTGTCTACTGCTCTGCATCTTACAATCTTTCATTTTTGTGCGTGCATGTTAGTTACTTTATTTTTCTATTTTTCTTTATTTTTAGGTTCTTTTACAAAAAAGTTTAGTTCGTTCTTTTTCACTAAAATAAGTCGCTGTAGAGCCAATGCTGATGGCACTACATCGAGGGGGAGAAAATGCTATATCATGCATCGAGGGGGAGTAAGTGACTGAACAAATTCTTCAGAGTCCCGACAGGCATTTTATTTAGGGAGAGTTCTAATCCAAAAATTTAGGGGGAGTAGGTGGTTTTCGCAAATTAATCATTCAACGACTCATAATTTTAAAAAGAATAAGTGAAGAACACTCTCAAAACATCCCAAATGCGAAAAATGCACTCAACATAAAACCACTCAACATAAAACAAAACGCTCTCAAAAACTAGTACGTCCTATGAGGACACAATACAGAACAAAAGCGACGAATAAGCACAACAGAAGGAAAAGCTCAAACGCCAGCATATCCAAATTGCGTTCAAAATTACGTCTGAACTCTGCATGTTCTTCAGTCTCATTTTGTTGGTCTTGCTGCATCCAGTCCATTCGTTTGTAAGAGTGCTGAAAATGCGAGAATATAAATGGCTTGGTGGTATTCCTATCAAAGTATTGATTCGAGTTTTGTCTATTTATCGGCATAATTGAAGAATATCATCATTATTGCTTCAACCAACTTAATCAATTATACAGATGAAATTTTTGACCTGAGAGATCAGCGCCGCGAATTAAAGCGATGCTTTCTTCGTCGTTTGTCAGATTTTGCTTCACGCTAAATCAATCTTGATACTTGTCAATTTGGTAATTATTAGGCTGGTTGATCGAGTCAAATAGATAGTATAGGGCTAATTTATTTGTGTTTTAGGTCAGTTGAAAATCTCATATATCATAGTACTGAGTCGCAAACCTACATTCTTCAAAATTTAGATCGCGAACTAACACCTTGATTTCTAAAACTCACACTTAACGAATTTTACTTCACAAACTTTGCCTTTCTTCCAATTCGCAAATCCTCCAATTGGATTCGTCAAATTCTCAGTCTAGATCGCGAATCAGTGCATCATTTTATATCTTCAATTCGCGAATTCTCTTGGGCTTTTATGTTTCAAATTCGTTATGGGCCTGTCTGTCAAAACACTCTGCGGACCAAATCTGCAGGCCCGCAAAGTTTCACGGACCATACTAGTTCGCGATTCGGAGACTCAGTTCGTGAACTCAAGATTCGCGGACTCAACTTCGCGAAATCACCGTGTCACAATTCGCGAAGCCATTCAAATATTGACTAGTCAAATCTTCACTAATAGTTCGCGAATCGGAGACTTCGCAAACTACAATTCGCATAACCACTTTAGCTTCGCAAATCGGTAGTGGGCCTACTACTTAAGTTTTTCGCGGCCCAAGTTCAACTTAAATTCAACCTTTCCGCCCGTGAAATTTGTTTAGCCTAATTCGCGAAATTCCCAAATTCACAAACTCTCATTTCCCGAACTCCCGAACTCGCGAACTTCTTAATCTCTCAAATTGTTACTCTCATCTCAAGAATCACACTCCAAAATCTTCCAAAACTACTGTCTTCGTCTCAAATCATCGTCACACACACACGAACCTCTCTGTGGTATGGAACTAATCGATTTTAATCTATTTCTCAGTTTTTTATGTTATTTGCAGGACTGATTATCCGAAGTACAGGTTCTTTGCGCTTAATTTTAGGAGAAATTAGTCTGTTTTCCTGTTAAAACGAGTCGTGTTTTTACTGAAAAGGAAGTTATCCTCTTTAAAAAATCAAATGTCGACTCTGTTTTTGTTTCGCATAAGAGGTGATACAATTAGGGTTCGTGACAGATTATAAAATATTTCGTTTGATCTTTCAAAACAGAACTTCACGAATCCAAAGATGTTTTTACGAACTCTAAATGTTTTAATTTTGACTACGTCCAATTCGCAGATCGCATGTTTAGCGCACTCTATCAGTTGAAATGTTTACTTCGCGAATTTGATACCTTGACTTTCAAACTTCGTGAATCGCTTTCGTTTTCATAATTAGCCAATTCGCATAAGTGTTGATTCGCGAATTAAGTTCCCAATTTATGTTTGCGAAGTTGGTATTTTATAATTCACGAACTCTCACTCGCACAGACCCGCAAAACTCCGAGTTCGCAATATGGAATCCGCGAAATCCTTTAGAAACAAGTTCGTGAACTAAGAATTTCCCAATTTCAAATTACCAAATCAATTCGCGAATTGAGTAAAAACAACTTAAACTGATTCGCGAATCTTACTTAGCAAAATTTTCCAAAGTTTTCTACAAAATTTTCAAAGTTTTCTACAAACTCAGTTGGGCCGAACAGTTTGGGCCCAAAATTTTCGAAGTCGAAGTTCGCGAACTGAGCAAACAAAATCTCTAAAACTAATTCGCGAACTATACTTAACAAAATTTTACTCAGATTCGCGAACAACACTTAGAAAATTTCGACCGAACTTCTTTAAAATCTAAATGGGCCAAATAGTGTTGGACGAATTAATTTTCGGAAAACGAATTTTATTCTAGTCCACATCATTTTCGTAATACAATGTCTTTCTTTATTATAATGTTACATTTCCAATCCCGTTTCTCTCATCTGTGTGCAGTTTAGGCAGGAATTCCCGGTGTCCAAAAAAAATGAACAAACATGAGGACACCGACGGACCTTGTTTACTCAACCTCAAAATGGATTGTGATCAGAGACAACAACTTCCAACTCGACCTGAACACTTTCAAGTGTCAGGACGAGATCATTCCATCCATTTTGAGGAACCACCATCTTGGATACGCTTTCTCGGCTTCATTCCAAGTCCCACAGTCTACTTCAACAATTCCGGGGGACGATGAAGACCAAGATAGCTCCAGATAATAGTACTTACTATGAGGCCCAAATTGCAAACGAGACCGTAAGCATCACCAACTTGATTTGGGCTTTGATAATTATAAGTGGGTTTAGCATTTGGGCTTAGGAGTATTACAAGCCCAATATCTAGAAGGTTACGGAAAATCTAGAGAAATCCATAGAACCTTATAGAATCTAGATATTATTAGGGAGTATTCTAGAAAAGTGATGTGTTGGCAAAATCTTAAGGGGGTAGAAACTAGTATAAATAGGGGTGAGGTCTTAGCATTTTGTATCAAGCAAGTGAAAATCAAATCAAGTGTTGTAAAGCCTCTTCCTCTAAACACTATCCTTCGAAATTCTCCCTTCCGATATAACTTCTATTTCCAACAAAGTGGTATCAGAGCAATTCTATTCCCAACAAAGTGGTATCAGAGCTAGAAGATCCTAAGGCGATGGCGAGCGGCATGGTTCCCTTCCAAGTCCCGACACTCAACAACAGCAACTACGACAATTGGAGTATCAAGATGAGGGCGCTCCTTGGATCACAAGACGTATGGGATATCGTGGAGAAAGGCTATGTCGAGCCGAAGAACGAAGAATCCCAATCTCAAACTCAAAAGGATAGTTTGAGAGAATTGCGAAAGAGAGACAAGAAAGCTCTCTACCTAATCTATCAAGGATTAGATGACGATGCTTTCGAGAAGATTTCGGAAGCAAAGACCGCCAAGGAAGCATGGGAGAAGCTTCAAACATCGTATGAAGGAGCGGATCCAGTAAAGAAGGTACGTCTTCAAACTTTAAGAGCCGAGTTTGAAGCCTTGCATATGAAACAAGATGAAGTTGTGTCGGACTACTTCTCGAGGGTATTAGCAATAACTAATCAACTAAAGAGGAATGGCGAGAAAATTGATGATGTTAGAATCATGGAGAAAATTCTTCGCTCGTTAGATCCAAAATTCGAGCATATCGTAGCCATCATAGAAGAAACTAAGGATCTAGAAGAAATGACGATGGAGCAACTATTGGGCTCATTGCAAGCTCATGAAGAGAAGAAAAGGAAGAAGGAAGGGATTGTAGAACAACTACTCAAGCTGCAAATTGATCCTACAAAATAAAGAGATAATGATGAAAATTATCAAGGACAAGGCCGCGGACAAGGTCAAAAAGGAGAACGAGGAGGAGGTCGTGAATACGGATACGGACGAGGTTGGAGGCCCAACGATGACGGCAACAACAATCATCAAAGGAGAGATAACTCAACGAGAGGTCGTGGGAGAGGTAACCCAAGATCAAGGTATGATAAATCAGAAGTTAAGTGTTACAATTGCGAGAGGTTTGGGCACTATGCTTCCGAGTGTAGACTTCCTAAACATAAAGTTGAGGAGAAGGCCAACTACGTCGAAGAGAAAAATGAAGAAGATATTCTACTACTAGCCCATAAGGATGATGAAAGAGGCGAAAGTAACAAGTGGTACCTAGACACCGGCGCGAGCAATCACATGTGCGGGAAAAGGAATATGTTCGTAGAGCTTGATGAACGGTGAGCGGCAATGTTGCATTCGGGGGGTCGCGGTGAAAGACAAAGGTAACATTCTTATTCGCTTAAAGAATGGTGGGCACCAATTCATCTCCAATGTCTACTATGTGCCGGAGATGAAGAGTAACATCTTAAGTCTTGGGCAACTCTTAGAGAAAGGTTATGATATTCGTCTAAGAGATAATAACCTTTCTATAAGAGACGGTTCAAATAAATTAATCACTAAGGTGCCAATGCAAAGGAATCGAATGTTCATCCTCAACATCATGAACGATGTTGCGAAATGCCTCAAGACATGCTATAGGGATCCATCATGGATTTGGCATCTTCGATATGGGCATCTAAATTTCGGCGGACTAGAACTGCTATCAAAGAAGGACATGGTGAAAGGATTGCCATCCATCAACCACCCCAATCAAGTATGCGAAGGATGCTTAATTGGAAAGCAGTTCAAGAAGAGTTTTCCAAATGCGTCGAGCTCGAGAGCTAAAAGACCCTTGGAGCTAATTCATACCGATGTGTGCGGACCAATCAAGCCGAGCTCACTTGGTAAGAGTAACTACTTCCTTCTCTTCATTGATGACTTTTCAAGAAAGACATGGGTATACTTCTTAAAGCACAAATCGGAAGTATTCGAGAACTTCAAGAAGTTCAAAGCCCTCGTTGAGAAAGAAAGTGGCCTCAAGATAAAAGCAATGAGATCCGATCGTGGAGGAGAATTCACCTCGACGGAATTTAATAAGTATTGTGAAGAGCACGGGATAAGACGGCCCCTGACGGTACGAAGATCCCCCCAATAGAATGGAGTAGCAGAGAGAAAGAACAGAACAATCCTTGACATGGCTAGAAGCATGCTCAAGAGTAAGAAGCTACCGAAGGAGTTCTGGGCAGAAGAAGTCGCATGTGCAGTCTACCTCTCTAATAGATCTCCAACAAGGAGTGTGTGGAGAATGACACCGCAAGAAGCATGGAGTGGTAGGAAACCTGGCATATCCCATCTAAGAGTCTTCGGAAGCATACCCCATGTGCACATTCCAGACGAGAAAAGAAGCAAATTGGACGACAAAAGTGAGAAGTACATCTTCATACGCTATGATAACAACACCAAGGGATACAAACTCTACAATCCGAAGACAAAGAAAACTATCATCAGCCGAGACGTAATATTCGACGAAGAAGGAGAATGGGATTGGAACGCATGCAGAGGTGAGTACAATTACACTCCATTCTTTGAAGAAAGTAACAAAGAACACTCAACAATGGAGCAAGCGGAAGGTGAGCCCACTAGTCCAATGGCATCGTCGCATGCGAGTTCAGAAGACGAAAGCTCAAGCGAGAGAACCCCACGCTTCAGAAGCCTAAAAGAGATATGTGGAGTACCAGAAGATCAAGATAGCCTAACCCTCTTCTGCCTCTTCGCGGACAGTGAGCCGATGAGCTTTCAAGAAGCCGTGAGAAATAAGAACAGGAAAGACGCCATGGATGAGGAAATTAAGGCGATCGAGAAGAACGACACTTGGGAGCTAACAACACTTCCAAAGGGACAAAAGCGATTGGCGTAAAGTAGGTGTATAAAGCAAAGAAAAATGCCAAAGGAGAAGTTGAAAGATACAAGGCGAGATTGGTGGCTAAAGGCTACAGTCAAAGAGCGGGGATCGACTATGACGAGGTATTTGCTCCAGTCGCCCGACTAGAAACCGTTCGACTAATAATATCCTTGGCAGCTCAAAACAATTGGAGAATTCATCAAATGGATGTGAAGTCCGCCTTTCTGAATGGAGTTCTTGAGGAGGAAGTTTATATAGAACAACCACAAGGATATAAAGTAGCTGGAGAAGAAGACAAGGTCCTAAGATTGAAGAAGGCTATTTACGGGTTGAAGCAAGCACCGAGAGCTTGGAACTCACGGATCGACAAGTACCTTCAAGGAAGAAACTTCACCAAGTGTCCATACGAGCATGCACTCTACATCAAAGTACAAGGTAACGATATCTTAATCGTGTGTGTATGTGGACGATTTAATCTTCACAGGAAACAACCCAATCATGTATGAGGACTTTAAAAGAGAGATGACCAGAGAGTTCGAGATGACTGACAACGGGCTCATGGCGTACTATCTTGGAATCGAAGTGAAGCAAGGTGACAATGGGATTCTCATAACCCATGCTAAGGAGATACTTAAGAAATTCAAGATGGATGATGCAAATCCCGTCGACACACCAATGGAATGCGGTTCTAAGTTAACCAAGCATGAAGAAGGTGAAAAAGTGGACCCAACGTTCTTTAAGAGCTTGGTAGGAAGTCTGAGGTACTTGACGTGCACAAGACCCGATATTTTATATGCGGTTGGAGTCGTCAGTCGACATATGGAAACTCCAACAACGACTCACTTGAAGGCGGCAAAGAGAATTCTCCGATACATCAAAGGTACGACCAACTATGGCTTGCACTACACAAGTTCTAATGAGTCCAAGCTCGTAGGATATAGTGATAGCGACTGGGGAGGAGATGTCGATGACCGCAAAAGCACAAGTGGCTTCGTGTTTTACATGGGAGACACTGCCTTCACATGGATGTCAAAGAAGCAACCCATCGTTACCCTTTCTACATGTGAAGCGGAGTATGTGGCGGCTACCTCATGCGTGTCTCATGCAGTTTGGCTTCGCAACCTGCTTAAACAGTTGGGAATTCCTCAAGACGAGCCAACTAGGATTCACGTGGATAACAAGTCAGCGATAGCGCTAGCCAAGAACCCAGTCTTCCATGATCGGAGCAAGCACATCGACACGCGTTACCACTATATAAGAGAGTGCATCGCGAGGAACGACGTTGAAATGGAATACGTGAAGTCCAAAGACCAAGTGGCTGATATTTTCACCAAGCCACTCAAGAAGGAAGACTTCGTACGACTACGAAGTATGCTCGGAATGACAAATCAAGTTTAAGGGGGGGTGTTGAAATAATAAACTTGATTTGGGCTTTGATAATAATAAGTGGGTTTAGCATTTGGGCTTAGGAGTATTACAAGCCCAATATCTAGAAGGTTACGGAAAATCTAGAGAAATCCATAGAACCTTATAGAACCTAGATATTATCAGGGAGTATTCTAGAAAAGTCATGTGTTGGCAAAATCTTAAGGGGGTAGAAACTAGTATAAATAGGGGTGAGGTCTTAGCATTTTGTATCAAGCAAGTGAAAATCAAATCAAGTGTTGTAAAGCCTCTTCCTCTAAACACTATCCTTCGAAATTCTCCCTTCCGATATAACTTCTATTTCCAACAAAGTGGTATCAGAGCAATTCTATTCCCAACAAGGTCCCCGTTAGTCAACACAATTAATCCTAGGCCCGAATTCTAAGGATATCGATTGGAATTGAACGGATTGAATATCGATCGAAAATCTTTCGTTGAAGAACTCGAGAGAGAAAACCGTTAGTGTGAGAAAGTTTTGTAAGTTTCCTCTCTAGAAATGAATTCGACAGCCTTTAGGATCAATGTTCTAATTTTCTGTATTAAGCTCTAATTGTTCACATGTATTTATACCAAACACACTTGGTATAAATATCAAACTAGTCCTAATCTAAGGGCTACTATACAAAACGCCCCTAATTATAAGGACAACTAATAAAATCAAGCACAATTAAAATATATACTCTACAATCTCCCCCTTTGTGCTTGATTGCGTTTCTGCACTGTTTGTCCTCGTCGGGCATAATACGATCTGCGCAAACCCAACGCATGCTAATATTTTCTAACTGTTTCCCTAAGCTTCAGAAGCTCCTCGACATCATCTAGCAATTCCATCAGGAGCGGTTGTTCCCTCACGAACCTGTGGATTCTCAGCATCGTCTCTCGGTTGATTTCTTCCAACCTTTGCTCAATATTCCTCCTGATGACCTTGAGCGTTCCGTCGCAAAAATTCTGAATCTCAGTCTTCAGCATCAACCTAGTCTTCTTTGCGATTGGATCGTGGTAGGTGATGCCTAGGACTGAGCTGATGTGCACATGATTGCTTGGAAGCCCTTCGATCTCAGGTCCTTTTTTGAGAGGTTCGGTCATGTTGACCTTCTTCATGTTTCTCTCCAGAGCCATCTGAAGGTCATGCGCGGCGAAGTACTTGACTTGGCGCATCATGAACCGGTAGAGCCCTTCGAGGCCTTCTTTCTTGACGAAGCCTTGAGGACCTTTGTACTTCTCCACGTACAGCTGATAGAGATTGTATACCTCGTCGGCAGGGAGATACGGAAGGTTGCTCTCTCTTAGTTCCTCACGGGTTCTTTCCACTCGCTCAATAATGTAAGTTGGGGTTGGAAGACCTTCTTTGGCATAGTAGATGCTGAGAAGCTGGCAAATTGGGGATAGACTCTGATAGTGGCTCTTGACTTGTCCTTTAGTCATCCCCAGCCGTACGTCAGGTCCAAGTTGAGTCAGCATCTAGAGGTAAGTCATCCTCTTCTGCTGATCCCAATGAGAGATCCCTCTCAGCTCAAATTCGTTCGGCTTTTTGATTCTGTTCGATGACCTTCAAATATTCTGCCGGACTTCTTCGAGGAAGTGTATCTCTATTCGGATATTCTCCCACGGCGTGTCGATCCGATTGGTCCCTGGCATTTGTCTTGCGGGGGAAACCGCGCGTTGCGTGATCAACTTTGAAAGCCCTGTGGGATCTTGTTCGTGGTCTACACCTTCCGGAAGTTCGTCGTCTTCTATCAGCACGAGGTCCACCGAAGCTTGTTGCAAAATTTGTCGAACCTCCTTGAGCCGTTGTACTTGATGCTCCTCGGGCATATAATAGATCGCCCACTGTTCTTCAAATATGAATTTGTCGAGAAATTCATGTGGGTTGACGCCGTGTCCTGAAAGGCCCGGTTGTTCTGGAGCTGTTGAGGGAGTAGTTTGGGTTTGTGCCAGAGCTATGAGCATGGCCGCACTTGCTTCTTCTTCCGGAAGCAAGGGGCTTGTCAGAGTCGGTGGTATGGGCGGAGGCATCCTTAGGTGAAAGGTTGGTGGGTCGATGTGGGTTAGAGTGGTGGTGCGGTGCGTGGTGTGGGTAATTTGGGTGGTTTGGGTTTCACTTGCTCCAGCGCCTGATTGCGTTGCACCCGCGCCTTGTCCTTGGCCACTTGTTGTTGTCCTTGGCCTCTTCTCCCCCTCATGAGGATTATGATTGTCAGGATCGTCACTTCGGCACCTTGAGTGAGAGCCTTGGCCTCGGCATGTTTGGGTAGGTGGCTCAGGATGGTCTACCAGTCGCTTATAGAGTGACTCCTCCTGAGGCGACCAAATGGTAAGACCGATGAGGCGGGCTAGAAGGATGTCATGGAGCTCAGTGATTGGGATGGTATATGGGTTGATTAGGATGGATGAGTTTTGTAGAGGGTCGGTGGGTGTGGGTTGTGGGGTTGTGAGGTCGGGTTGTGCTGAAGTTGACTCTGAGACGGGTGCTTTCCCTCGATCTTCTCGGTACGTCTCGATAGTCATACGCACGCTCTCCATGATCTTGTCTTCGAAAGATTTAAGTGCTGAGGAGAGGGCGGCCTTGAGTTGGTCTTCAGTCACAAACGGAGCGGACGCCTCCGTGGATGTTCCAGGACGACAGATGTCGCCTGTTAACAACCCTTGAGTAGGCACCGGCTCCTCAGGTTGGCTCAGAGTCACTTGAGGTTGTGACTCTACGAGACTTCCACCCAATCCTTGAGTCGAATCTGGAAGATACTCCTCAATGGGTGTTTCGGCAGGCTCGGTTTGGGCCTGCGAAGCAGACACAGGTAGATTTTGTTGCGGCTCAAGATTGAGCGAAGAAGTGGCCGCAGCACTTGAAGGGACGATCGGCGCGGTATCTGGTGCGGTGGTGACGGCGGTGAAGAGGGACACGATTTGTATAATAAGTCGTCTGGGAGTCCGTCTCATCAGGCTGATCTCCTCATCTGACTCCGTGTCGGATGTGGTGGCTGTTTGAGGAGTGAGACCACGTTCTATGTCCTCAGGAGCCTGATCCGTCACCCATGGAAGTGACCTTTGCCCCATTTCTGTCTCGGGCTGTGCTCCTTGTTGAAGAACCTCCTCAATAGTTTCTTCGAGCACGCCAACATGTACGGGCACTTCCACTTGGAATGTTTCTTCAGAAGCTTCTTGTTCCAACTCTGCTGCCACACCATCGATCAACGTGGCGTCTATGTCAGGAATGTGTTAGTCCTGAGTTGGTAGCTCCTGCTCTAGCTCCTGGGCCACTTCATCAATCATCATTGCCTCAGGGCCTGAGTGTCGTTGTTGTGGAGTGCTCACGTGGAAATCTGTCGGGGGCGCTCAAATCACTTGCTCTGTGAGATGATATTCCGGACAGTATCTTTGATATTCGGCTCCCGTGGGGTCAGCGAGCCGAAGAAGGTTGAGTGGAATGGGCATTGAAGGATGAGCTAGGTCTACCAGCCTTGGGTTGTGGAAGAACTTGACCCTTGGTGGCTGATATTTTCCTCGCGGAGGCAGGCGAGGAATTCTTCTCGTGCATCTCCATATGTTGGCGATGATGACGGAGAACCATCTCGCATACGGCACGTTCTTGGACCTTTTTTTCTCTTTTTGTCTGATCTGCTCTGCTAGGTCGTTCCAGATCAGTTGAGCGAAATCGTAATTCCGCGACTCCGTAAAATATCCGGAGGATGTGGCCGTTTCGTTTGTCGAAGCCTACGTACTTCGGGGATAGACACTTATTTATAATCCCGAATAGTGTCTTACATGGATGGGGAATCGCGTTGCTCTGCATCTGAGCTAGCATGGTTAACGGCGGATGGTACCCCATCTGGAGGAAATCCTGCACCAGTTCTGCATCTGATGGGAGGGGTCGTAGTTTTGGTTGTGAGGGAGGTCGAGCAGAATTCTGAACTCGTTCTTGCCCATGCAGATATGCCTTGTCCCTACAACCGTGGTAAAGTGGTACGCCCCGTCCAAGATGAGGCTCTTGATCATCCCTCAAAACTGTTGGAGGTAGACCATCGGCACTGATGCCGTCACTACAAGTGCATGCCATAGTGGATGGCCTTGCAGAATGGACATGATGATGTCATCTGGACACCGAAGAGTGGTCAGGTCTAACTGGAAGTTCGTGTCGTGGACGTTGAGGTATAAGGCCTTCTCGTATATGGTTATATGTAGGGTATTGATCCATCTGAAATCCACATAAGAAATGTAAATTATTAATTCAAAAATTGAGTCGAAATTAATTTGAAGAATGTATCGATTGGCAAATAGATATACGAGAGTGACACAAAAAAATAATATTCGACCTATGCATTGTAGTCATATGGGATTTTAGTCGAAAATTTATCTAAGTGTTTAAATGCACTGTTCACTCCGTCAGATTTTCGCACATAAAATTGAAATTTCAATTTTGATTTCCTAAGTGCCGTTTTATTTTGCGATCGAAAATTTTATTCGCTATTTAAAGCTACAGTGAAAAAGACTTAGAAATTTTTCTAAGTTTGTTTTGACCTTTAGACACGATACTGTAGCCGAGAAATTTTACGATCGAGAAAAATTTTCGTGTAAATTTACGATCGAGAAATTAGATTTCCGAGTAAATTTACAATTGGAAAAATTTTCGCGCGTGAATAAAATTTTTTGCTATGAAAATTAACGAGCGAGAAAGTATTTCTATTTTTAAAAGATTTTCGCTGTGAAATTCTACGATCGAGAAAATTGCCAACGATAAACTAAGTCAACCATCGAGAAAATTCTCAAAGGATCAAAGTTTCACGGCATGTTTTTACGATCGAGAAATTTTATTTTCAAAAGAAATTTCGCTGCTTAAAATTATCGATCGAGAACAAAATTGAAATCGAAATTTTTGACTGTAAGTTTTGCGCTCGAAAGTTTTTTAAAGATATAGCATCTATTTTATCTATTCCTCTCAGTAATATTTCGCTCGCATAAAAGCAAATTGAGTTTCTCGATTGGAAATAAATTTCGATCAACGTTATTTATATTGGTGACTAACTCAAAATAATTTGCGATCGAAAATCTTTTACGATGCAAAAAGTGACTTAATCAAATTGGAATTCAATTTCACTGTTTGCGAGCGAGAAAGTTCTTCGATGTATTTAAACCTTTAAACTCCAGTTTAGTCATATCTGTCAATCGGATGCTATTAACGCATAAAATCGAAGTTATAATCACCCAAAATGATAAAGAATCATCGAAACTTGCCTATTATGCAGTTTATAACCCAGATTTTACTTAGAAACAGACCTATTAAACTGCTAACGAGGATTTCGAGTTCACAGAGTATGAATAGTCGAGAAATTTACACAGAATCATGCGAAATATTCAAAATACAGATGCAGATCTACTTTAAATGCACGATAAACCCTAACAGAAGTCAAATATACCTTCTAAAAATTGAAAAATTTTGAAGATTTTGACGTTCGTCTTTTAGGAGAAGTTTCTCGCTCGAGAAATTTGACTGTTGATTTTTGCGATCAAGGGTTTTGCGTGTATTTAGGGATTTTCGACTGCAACCTAAAGATTTCGTTTAATATGGGCTGATTAGACGTTTTCGACACTTAGAGGATTAAGCCCATTACTGTTTACGATCGAGAAACTTACGATCGAGAGATTTGATTTGGTTACTGTTGAATTTTCGCTCGACAATTCAGATCGAAAATCTTTTGGTTCCGGTTGGATGTTCGCTCATCAATATGAAGGCGAAAATTGCAATTTGGTCGCAAATCAATTTTCGCTCGAGAAACTGCGATTGAAGATTAAAATTCGCCCGAATTTCTCGATAGTAAGTTCTCCTTAATATTTCAGATTGATCCCTAAATTTTAAGAATAAACCACATAATTACTCCCCCTACGTGTAAACGAAAATGCAATTTAGCTCCCTGTATTTTCGAAGAATTGACATCTGGCTCCAAAATCGATCTTTGAAAATCTGCAATACTTAGAGCAAAATGTCGAGAATATGAGAGTTAATAGGGAAGTAATTTTTCTAATAAGGCTCCCCCTGAATTGTTTTACCAATGTCTTGAGTCCATAGTCATGAAGATATGTTAAGTCCTCCTTATTTAGCGTTGTCCAAAGCGAATCAAAAGAATAAAAAATTTATGCAACACTTAAAGTTAGAACATCAAAAATATTTGGAGCTCAAAACTACGGTCATTGTAGATGCTCCCCCTCAAATAGTGAACATGTATTGATTTAACACGTAACTATGCAAATCAATACAAGTAACAATCATACAACACACAATTAACCACTTAAGACTAGTTAAATGTTCCCCTAATCATGTAATAAAGATTTGCGCGAGGGTATGAGCAAAGACAAATATTCGCATTTTAATCAGCTCAATGCCAATGCAAGTTAAACATGCATTCAGAATGTGCGATTAGTTTTTTTCATATGTATATTAATATTATTAAAAGTATGGGGTCAGGTTATTTTGGCTACGATCATCGTCACGCCTAAACTTTCACCGGACACTCGAATAGATCACATACCGTCGAGTCATGTCGTCAAACTTAAAGAGTCCTAAGTTCATAGAATGATCCATTTCGACAACTCTCATTAGGTTCACTCTAGCACTCAATTATTTTTACCATGGGATGATTATATTTATATCACTCAAGTCAACACAAGCAATCTTAAGTCAATTTACCTGTGATCGAGGCGTCTTTAATCATTTCACCTTTACGAAAGATCGTTGATTTGGAATCATAGAGACTATGAAGGGTTTTAATTTGGCTCTGACTAAGAAAGAAAGGATGTTTTGGAATTGTGGACTGGGGATCTTCTTCCTTTTCTTCGTCATTCTCTTCCTTTTTGCTGTTTTTCTTTTATTATTTATTGCTTGCATCCTTTAATAATTTTTCTTTGACTCAGTCTGCACTTGCTCAACCTAAAGCTTTGCTTCTCCACGAGGCTGAGAGATTATCTAAGGCGAAGATCTTCTTGTTCGTTCTCGGGCCGATACCGCGCTCCTTTTCTCTTATTCCCTAGAAAAGTTTCAGAGATTATCGATTTGAAGAAGTTCGCAGTTGTGGAGTTCGAACCCAAGGCTGCGCTCCTCTTCTCGTTGTCTCGATATAAGACCGGATTATCGTTGGAGAAGTCCACTTCCTGGTGCTTCTCTTTCCAGCCGTTCTGACGAGTGTACGAGATTATTGATGAGAAGTTCACAGCAAGATCCATGCCCCCTTCTAATGATATGAGATTGTGATAGTCGAGGGGCAGGTTCTTTTGGACTGCTTTGTGTGCGTTGAGAATTCCTCGTGTGCGTTTTCTACCTTCTTTTGCCATCTTTTTTTCGTCTCGTTTTCGCCCCCTCATTTTCTCGATTGAATCCCATCAAAGATTCAGTCGTCGGTTGAAGGCTCAGAGGGTTTTCAATTGAAGAAAGGGTATCGAAGAAGGCTCAAAATGGATGACTAAAGGTTGTATTAAAGGATTGAAACTTTATATATGTGAGGCTAAGTGAGGAATTTCCTAAGTGCTCTATTCCTAAGGATCCAATCGAAAGGCGAGTATGGAGCCAAGAATCGCTAGTTAAGACAAGCAATTGATGTGTAGTTAAGCATGCCAGAATTAAGCAAACTAAGTAAATTGGCTTTGTGTCTAATTGGCTTTGTGTCTAGTGGAGCAAACTAAATGAAATTTAGAAGGAACAATAACATGCCAGAATCCTCACTTAAGTAAATTGGCTTTGTGTCTAGTGGAGCAAACTAAATGACCTTTAGACACAAGAATGCGACTTAGACTGACAAAATTAAGCAAGCAATCAGTCGCATGCCAGGGATATCTAATTGTGACGTAGATCGAGCATCTTAAAGATTTCTTCATTCCCTTAATATTATAGGTATATGTATAGTGTTTTTTCTGTTTTGTTTTCACGCAAGATAAAGACAAATAAGCATGGAAAAACACATAGAATAGAGCATATGATAGCACAGAAGATCATGTAATGCACATATTACGAAAGATTCAACATGCCTAATTTTTCGACAAGGAATTGGAATCGTTTCTCATCCAAAGCCTTGGTGAAAATGTCATAGTTAATATTCCGTGTTCACAAAGTACATGTCAATGGTGCCTTTTTCTACGTGATATTTGATAAAGTGATATCTAATGTCTATGTGTTTCGTGCGTGTGTGGTGAACAGGATTGCACGTAATCGCGATGGCACTTTGACTGTCACTATATATGGGTATATTATTAAATTGTACCCATAGTTGCGAAGCTGAGTCCGCATCGACAGCATCTGGGAGCAACAACTGGCGGCAGCCACGTATTCCGCTTCGGCCGTTGAAGTTGACACACAGTCCTTTGGATACCAGCAGACCAGCTTTTCGCCTAGAAATTGAGCGCCACCGGACGTGCTTTTCCTGTCCATTCGGCAACCTGCATAATCAGCATCAGTGTAGCCGATAAGTTTGAAATTCGTACCATTTGGATACCATAGTCCAAGGGTAGAAGTGCCCTTAAGGTAACGCAGAATCCTTTTAACCGCGAGCATATGGGATTCTTTGGGATCGGCTTGAAAACGGGCACATAAGCAGGTGGCAAACAGGATATCCGGCCGGCTCGAAGTGAGGTAGAGAAGAGATCCAATGATGCTGCGATACAGTGTGACGTCGACTGACTTGCCAGAGGGATCGACATCCAACTTGCAGCTTGGTGACATAGGAGTGCTGAGAGGCTTGCTCTGATCTTGATGAAACTTTTTCAGAATGTCCTTGATGTACGTGGTTTGACTGATAAAAACCCCATCATTGAGCTGCCTGACTTGAAGTCCTAGAAAGGATTGCATCTCTCCCATGTGGCTCATCTCGAATTTGCTCTTCATGAGATCCGCCAACTTCTTGCAGAGCCGTGGATCTGTTGAACCGAAAACGATGTCATCGACGTAAACTTGAACGACCATCAAATCCTTGTCTTGCCATTTGATGAAGAGGCTCGTTCGATTGTTCCTCGAATAAATCCAGACCTGACGAGGAAGTCACTCAAGACATCATACCAAGCACGTGGGGCTTGTTTTAGTCCGTAGAGAGCTTTATCCAATCGATAGACGTGATCGGGATGTTCTTGATCAACGAAGCCGTCTGGCTGAGCGACATAGACTTCTTCTTTGAGTACACCGTTGAGGAAGGCGGTTTTAACGTCCATTTGATAGACCTTGAAGTCCTTATGAGCCGCATAAGCTAAGAAGAGACGAATTGCTTCAATTGGGACAACATGAGCGTATGTTTCGTCGTAGTCAATACCTTCCTGTTGGTTGTATCCCTTTGCAACTAGTCTTGCCTTGTTCCTGATCACTTCGCCATCTTCATTCTTTTTGTTTTTGAATACCCATTTTGTTCCGATGATAGTCTTCCCATGCGGGCGGGGAACTAATTTCCACACTTCAAGACGTTCGAATTGGTTAGTTTCCTCATGCATCGCAATTATCCTATCCGGGTCTCATAGTGCGTCTGCTACCTTAGTAGGTTCGTTTTGCCTTAAGAAGCAGCTTAAA
The DNA here is from genome assembly GCA_027422505.1 of Craterostigma plantagineum. NCBI lineage: Eukaryota > Viridiplantae > Streptophyta > Magnoliopsida > Lamiales > Linderniaceae > Craterostigma > Craterostigma plantagineum. The sequence goes on from JAPQWV010000924.1 coordinate 76,634, forward strand.
AGACTGTGTTGATGTCGTGTCCTTACTCCACACGAAGGATCGCCAATTATCTGATCAACCGGATGAGCTCTAGTCCACTTGCGCTCATGTGGCAAGGCTGAAGATGATGCGTCAGCCATTTGTGGAGTAGATTACCTATGATCTCTGATTGTTCATTTGTGTGAGGAAGTTCCAAATCAGCGCTAGGAGGGAGCAACTCTGATGATTCTTCCTCAACACCCATAGTAGGTTCTTCATTATTCAGAGGCAAATCTGAATCGGGTGAGGTAGAGACTGTTGAAGAACTTGGTACGTCGGCCTCGTCGGGTGTAGAATTGACGGTGAGAGGCTCAAAGAGGGAATCCAAGTCTTCTAACACAAGTCTTAGCAGTTTGTCTGGCGTTGATCGCTTAGTTGTTGCCATTTTTTGTTGGTTTTGTGGCAACACACTAGTGAATACGGGTTCTGAGATGTTGTCTTAAAAAACCATCGGTTTGAGCACGGGTGCTGAGTTGATTTGAGCAGGAGCCATCTGGGTAGGCACGGGTCTGAACTGATGTGCCCAGAAGCCATCGGGTTTGGCATGGGTCCTGAACTGAGGTGTGCAAGAGCCATCTGGTTAGCTTCGTGGAACGTGACATTATAGCTTTCCTTAATCGTGCTGTTGGACATGACGTATACTCGGTACGCTTTTGATGTTGAAGAATACCCGACGAAAGTTGCTTCGAATGCTTTTGGGTCGAACTTTGCACGTTGCTCTCTGTCGTTCGCCACAAAGCACTTGCACCCGAAGACCTTAAAAAATGAGCTGTTGGGTACTCTCTTGTTTACGATCTCGTACGGAGTCTTGTTGAACCATTTGTGAATCACCGTCTTGTTTTGGGTAAAACAGGCGGTATTTACTGCTTCAGTCCAAAGAAAGTGTGGAAGGCCGGAATGGATGAGCATTGTGCGAGCGGCTTCCACTAGAGTTCTGTTTTTCCTTTCCACGACCCCACTTTGTTGAGGTGTTTTTGCGGCTGAGAATTGTTGACTTATTCCAAGTTTCTGATAAAACTCACTGAGGTGATTATTCTTGAACTCAGTGCCGTTGTGTGTTCGAATAACTTGAATAGTCTGTTGCAGCAGATTTTGAGTAGTGTTCACAAAGTTGATAATCAAGTCACCGGTCTCATCATTGGTTCGGTGGAACTTTGTCCACATGTAGCGAGAGTACTCATCGACGATAACTAGCACATACTTGCATCCATTGATACTCCGTGTCTGCATTGGCCCACGGAGGTCCATGTGGATTAGTTCCAAATGGGCGAGAAGTAGACGCAATTTGCTTGACATGATGAGACGCTCGCTTCATTTTTCCTAATTGACATGACGAACATTGTTGCTCCCTTTGTAGTAGTATAGTTGGAAGATCGTGGACCAACTTTTTCGTAGAAAGGCATTGGAGAGCTTTCATATTCAGATGAGACATCCGTTGATGCCATAAGATGTTCCTCTGTAAAACAGTATGATAGATGAGGCACACAGCTGTCGAGGGCCGCACGGACGTCAGGTTGATAGTGTAAAGATTTGATTTCCGAAGTCCGTAGAGGAGTTCTGTGTACTGACTGTCCAAAATTCTGCACCATTCAGCGTGAAAGACCACTTGAAATCCTTTGTCACAGAATTGGCCTATGCTGAACAAGTTATGGCGGAGGCCTTCGACATACGAGACATCTCTTATCGTCAGATTTTCCAAAATGATATCTCCACATCCGAGAATAGGAGCTGAGTCGTTGTTTCCGTATCTGACTTTCCCGTTGGGTCGGTCTATGTAGTTGCTCAGCAGTTCTTGATTCCCAGTCATGTGTGTGGAGCAACCAGAGTCGAGGTACCACACATGATGAATCTTCAAAAACAATTTAGAGAGCTTTAGGTACCCACCTAAGCGTGGGTCCTCTCAGATTAGCAGATATAGTTTTGGGTTCAGATATGATTCCTAATTTTTATTTGGAGGAGTTTTAATAAACCATTTTACTTTTGGAGAAGTGGAGTTGGATTTTGCCTCTTTAGGTGACTTGGCCTTTTCGGCTTTTGTCGTCCTAGGCGGAGATTTAGGAACCCATTTGGGTTGAACCTTGCAGGGAAGATTAATTTCAGCACGTACAAATGCTTTGGAAGGCTTGACCGAGGAAAAGATCTTTTCTTTTGATAATCTCCTAAAGTGCTTGGGGGACTCAATCTTTAAGGGATACCTTAGGTGAGTACAGGCATGTACAGCGCCATAAGCTTTCTTTATGGCTAGATCTTGTTTCCTACGAGGCTTTCTAGTGGCATTTGTTTCAGAATGATTACTAGTAATTTTTTAAGTAGAGCCTATTTCGAAATTGTCGCTTCTAAAGGTGATCGGCTGAAGTGAACAAGTAGAAGCAATTATCTTAAACGTAGAAATGGCTCTTTTATTACTACGAGTGTCTTTTATTGTAACAGAAGGAGAAACATTCTTAGAAACATTCAAATCTACTGGCTCCTTCTTTATCTTAGTACTAGACACTCTCGCCTTCGTTTTCAGTGCTGACCCTACGCTCCCTGTAGACGTAGGTGAAGTAGAATTAGCCATAGCATTTTAACAGAATTATCTTTACAATTTTTATCTTTCAAAGGCGATTTTTTGATTTTCACGCTTTTCTTAATTGCGTGTGAGGTAGTTTGGGAGGATGAGGAAGCCTTGATATTTCCATCTCTTTAAGAAACTTTTTCTTGTCATCTTCGAAATTCTCTCGTTCTTTATCTAGCTTTGCATGTGACTCCTCTATCTGTTTTATGATAGGGGGTTTGTAGAGAGAATTTTTATAATTAACGTCTTTGACTTCCTCGTTGTGTGCTTGAGATTCGAGACTATCTATCTTCTCCTGAGATCTCGCAAGTTTATCCTCTACTTCCTTAATACTTTTCTGCTCACGTTTCATGTTGGCATATTGTGTTCGATATGATTCTAACATGGTCAATAATGTGGAAGAAGAGACTACCTATTGTGACGAGGTGGATGCGTCGTCTTCGTCCGTCCGATTGGAGTGCATTTGTTGGTTGGAGCTTCTTGGAGTAGTAATTAGCCTATCTTTTCCTGGGAAGAGTGCATTCTCTGGCAAAATGACCAGGTTTGCCGCAGTTGAAGCACTTGTTGGGCTCTTTAGTGTTCTTGACTTCGGAGCTCTCTGGTACACGTTCCTTGTTCTTAGAGCTTGAGGTCCGAAGTCTGTTGGCCGAAGATGAGGACTTCTTTTTGAAGTATTTCTGACTCTTCATTTTTCCGATTAACGCCAACTGCTTCCCTAAGGCCTTCATGCTTGGCTCGGCGTCGGATTCTGGATCTTCTTCTGACTCAGATGAGAAAGGAGGCCTAACGATCTTTTCTTTTTGAGACTTTGTCCCACGCTTCTCCGAGACTAGAGTAACGGTATCATCAATCAGCTTGCCCTTCTGCTCTCTCTGAATCTTGCTAACAACTTCCTCGTGTTGGGCGAGATTATCGAAGACGGCATGGATATCAAACTCTTCCAGATCTTTGTTTTGTCTTAATTGGGTGGATATCTTTTTCCAGGCCAAGGGCAACGAAGAAGAAATCTAATATTAGTCTCCATGGTTGCCTTAGACATTTCTATCTTCCTCATCTCATTTAGAAGAGTGAGGTATCTTTGGTATACATCGTATAGGCTCTCCTCCGGCTTAGCTTTGAAAGAGTCGTAGGCAGTGAGAATATTCGCCTTTTTGGCCTTGATGCCAACTTCCATCCTTTGCATCATCCTATGCAATTCATCCCACATTCCCTTAGCCATTGGAAGGCTGTCTATCTGTCTGTAGATGTCATTGGGGATGCCTTGCATAAGTGTATTCATGGCCATCAGATCAGCCTTTGCACGGGCCCTTTCCTCGATAGAGTATTCCCTAGGCTCCTTAAGTCGCCTAGTAGAAGGAATTCGAGGAGTAGCCGTTTCATCACCGGCTACGTGGACCCAAAATTGTGTTGGTCCCTCTTCAAGTGACTGCAGTAGATTTTCAGCCTGATCTTTTAGGGCTATGAAGTTTAGGAAACGACTTCTCCATATTGTATATTCGCCGCGTTGCAAGATTGGTGGACGGTTGTCATTTCCTAGCGAATAAGCATCAATGTCTTCTCTTTGTTGTTAACGAGGGATCTTCGTTCGTTGTTTTGATTGATTTGAGTGATGTTATGTGCTTTACAAGTAGCAAATTAGTTAGTAGCATTTGATATGAAAGTAGTCGAGAATTATTTTCAAATCTATCTTTAGATTTTCGATCGAAAATAATTCTGTCGGAATTAAGATGTACGTCACTATTCTCGTGCGAGAAAGTGTGTCAGCGAGAAAATTTACGAGCGAGTAAAATTTGTTCAAAAACTTCCGATCGAGAAAAATCTTTTAATCGTGAATTTATTTCGATCGCAAGAAACAGGACTTAAAGTAAGTTCCTTGCTTAGTCAAAATAAAATCGTTGACTGAAAAGTTTTTCGATAGTAAGTAATTTTCGCTAGGTCAAACTGTAGAAGTTTTGACCAAAAAAAATTTCGACGGTTAGTTTTGTGAGCGCAAAGGTCAAAATAGGTCTTCGTCGAAATAATTTTTCTACTAAACTCGTTCTTAGAAGGACGGTTTTAGCGCTGACTTAGTGCTCTGATCGATAAAAATTATCGCGCGAAGTTTTACGATCGAGAAATTTCTGCGATCGAAAACTTTAGCGAGAAAAATTGAATTTCTGCGAACACAATCAGAACCCTAATTAACACTGATTCAACCAAGAACAATGAATTAGACTATGAAATTGCAGGTTTTTGATCGTAATCAGATGTTTGATACGGACGAACAGACAATTAAACACATTATGAAGGAAAACATGTCAATTTTGATCAAAATCAAGCTGTGTTCAAGTTCGTTCTTCGCGCAAATAGTAACGGTCCAAATTTGATTAAATCTGCTAAATTGTCATTCAAACTGCTACGAATCTAATCGGCATGGATTTCTATTGCTAGAACAGGCACAGAGACATCAAAATCAAATCATATAAGCACAGAATTAGGCACTTCAGATCGAAAAACTTTTTCGCGCCAAAACTGCTCTTCGCGTGAACAGTTCCAGAAAATGAATTTCGATCCGAATTCTAACAATTTCGATTCAAAACCGAACGAATCAGCTCCGATACCAATTATTAGGTCCCCGTTAGTCAACACAATTAATCCTAGGCAGGAATTCTAAGGAAATCGATTAGAATTGAATGGATTGAATATCGATCGAAAACCTTGTTGAAGAACTCGAGAGAGAAAACCGTTAGTGTGAGAAAGTTTTGTAAGTTTCTCTATCTAGAAATGGATTCGGCAGCCTTTAGGATCAATTCTCTAATTTTCTGTATTGAGCTCTAATTGTTCACATGTATTTATACCAAACACACTTGGTATAAATATCAAACTAGTCCTAATCTAAGGACTACTATACAAAATGCCCCTAATTACAAGGACAACTAATAAAATCAAGCACAATTAAAATATATACTCTACACTTCGGTTACCAAGCCAACCGGAATATGAACATGAAGCATCCGAGGACGAGCTGAACGCCGACATGCGAAAAATGGGCTAGAGTTTGTCTCCCGTTTTCAGCAATCAATGATTCCACATCCATGGCGGACTCTCTTTGCGATTGTCAACAAGTGTTTCTCCCGAAGCACTCAGGCTGGGATAGATGCAACATTAGCATCCTCGCATCTTCCATGGAATCATGTTCAGGAAAAACTATGATTACGCCAAGTTGATCATGTTAGACCTGGACGATCAAGTTACGCAGCGAACGAAGTCAAAGTCCAAGAAGCCACAGAACCTGCCCTATCCCCGGTGTCCACCACTTTATGTCCACAACACCGGGGATACCACCAGGACCAGACGAAGAAAATTACACCTCGCCCAAACTCAAGTTTCTTCAGAAAGGTAAGACCGATGAAAAATACTCGCGCACAACTATGCCAATCTCGCGCGACTTATTAACTTTAGCAAGCCCCGACGCTGTCGAAACCTACTGCCAGAAATATAACGTCCCCAACCCCGTGACTCAGGAAAAACCACCCGAGTCTACCCCAGGGGTTAATGAGAGTGAGAGCGAGATCGAAGAGAGGAGAGAAATCACAGAAACTTCGACAGCCCCTTAACAACCCCAACAGTTCATCCAACAACCCATCCATGACCAACCACACGAGTCCGAACAAATAGACATTCCCGAACTAACTCCGACAGAAGTCGCCCAGCCAGAAGAGCCGGGTCACCCCCTAGGATAGAAAATGCCGAAACTGTCCCAATGGCGCAAACACAACCTGGACCTGACCATTCACTTGCCTCCCACCGGCAAGTGTCTCAAAATCCTCAGACCCTCCCCAAATCACACACACCTCAGCTCCTGTGTCCACTCCCACAGAAGATATCACTATTCCCACGACACAGTCCGAGTCTCTGCCTGTCTTACAGGCCTCAACGCCCATAAAAGAGAAAATTGAAGCTCTTCAAGGATTAGACGGAAGTCTCATGGATGATGATGATCTCAGCAGCTCACCATCCGAGAGCCACCGTAGAGGACCTAGTCCTATACGTGTGCCAATAGGAAGTGGCCCCGATGAACGTTCCACTCAAGCCCATCTCCTCGATGAGGCCTTAACGACCCAAGCACCATCTACTAAAGATGTGTCGCAAGGAGAGGTCGGACGACCCACGAAAACTGAAGTCCCACGGACTTCTGTTGACGAGGCCGCCCTGACTTAGCCAGGGTGCTAATGGCTAACCCTAGTGGCGCCGGAGCAACTCATACAGGTGTGATGACGACCTACCTGGAGAACCGCCTATTTGAGTTCTTTGAAAATGTCATCGTACCACGTGTTCGAGGACTCATTAGGGATGCCATTCAGACAACCTCCACAGACAAAGGAAAGGCCCCTCTGGTGGAACAACCGTTGTCACAACCTCGCATCATATCACTGCCACCACGAGTAACTACTCAACCTGATCCGTACACCATGCCATTAACCGAGCTCTTCGACATCGGTATTGCTCGCCTTCTAGAACTCGACATGAAGCACAACCACGAAGAAGAAGAGCTCTATTGGACACTGCTGGCAGGTGGAGTCATTCCTCCACCAGATACCTGCCGCCAAGGAGGCCCCAGCAAAAAGCGTTGTCATGACGATCCTGACGACCAGGATCGTCCTGAGGGGGAGAAGAGGCCTAGAACCACAAGTGAAGGCAGCCGCGCACACGAGGATGGGGAGTTCAAACCCATGGAGGCAGCTATTCCAGATCATCCAATCAACCACCACCACCAAGGTCCTCCAGGGGAAGACAAGCTACGCCAGAGCCAAACAAGACAACTTCTCTTGGCGAAGTTGTATCCTTTCCCTCAAGGACCTCCACCCAATCAGTCCAGACAACTAAACCCTCGTCCCAAAGGTCCTCAAGTTTATATCGATAAATACATCTTAAAAGAGGAGTGGCCGACTAAAAAAAATAGAAGAAGAGTCCCGCCTGAGGATTGAAAGCGTCAGAAGTTTCTTAAAAGCGGCGGCATCAGACTTCTGTTTTATCGAGCGAGAAGATGAGGGGCAAGGAGAAAACCCTGAAGCAGACCTCCCAGAACTTCCAGACCTCCTTCAACATCAATTGCCCGAGAGACCAACGCCAGGCTACGAGTTCATAGAAACTCGTTGGAGAAACGCGAAGATCAAGGCGCCTTTCCTTGAAAACTATTATCCAAGGATCTGGCAGAAAAATGAAGAAATAAAGGGGATCAACGAGCTAAATCTTCGAGGTCTTGAGCACTTACGAGAAACGTCCAAGGGTCTTCGCCATCAGATCATGCTCTGGGAAATCTCGGGAAGAAGTGGAATGACTACAGAGCAATACAAGAAGCATCTCAGAGCTCAAATGGCCATCTGTGATATTCAAAAGGTGGAGTGCGGGATGGGAAGATATATAGGCCATGTCTATGTGTTAGAGAGGTAGGACCAGTCTATCGACAGGTTTGCAAAAGCCAATCTTCTGTTCTTTCCATTAGGCAAACTGAAGTTCATCCTCGATAGTCGAGAGAAAAGAGAAGGATACAGAGCTATCAAAGAATGCATGCTGAGGCAGATCAAGTTCTACGCCTCACATGACTTTCAAATGGCATTGGAAAGTAATAAGAGCAAAGCAAACTTGACACAGCCTGTTAATAGGTACAAGGATCTGGATAAATTCGGTGGAGGTTACATCTTCCTTGAACCACAACCTGCGATCACAAATCTACAACGAACAAAAAATCATGCAGGCATTCTTATTATCAGAAGCTGCCAAGTTCTCTGAAGGAACTATGCAGATAATCCTAAAGCAACTTAGGATAAGACAAGAGACGATCCCCGACGATACAATCCTCGAAGGCACAGGTAAACCAAAACAATCTGTTCTGGATAAATTCATCCAAGCTATCCTAGATCGAATTGCTCTCAGAAACGACATCAGACAGTTCGAGCACGCTGTAGGATTCAGGAAGACATACTTAGCTCACAGGGAACATCCGTCTCCTCCTCTCTTGAAGAAAAAGAAGAAATGAAGACTTAGACGATAGGCAACCTTCTAATTTGGACACTTCGGGGGAGAATGTGAGGAATATTTTAGAAGTGTCCAACGTATTTATTCTAAGTCTATGTATTTCACTATTAAGTATTTTATATGCTTTATTTTGATTACATGGTTTGTAGTTGTAATGGGCTTGTTAGGGGCCCAATGAGCTTAATACCTTTCTAAGGTATTTAAGCTTAAACCCTAACAATGCTCTAAATGAAGTTTTCCATTTAAAATCTCACGTATTCAATACGCTTAAGCCTCCAAATGTACTGTTCACATCAATCGAAGGTTTAATCTATTGAAGTGTTCTTGGATAATCTGGATTAACGCGGCCTAACATTGTATATGCCTTGAGAAGTCGGTACCAGTCTAATCCTGGTAAAGAATGGAATGCAGTAAAAAATATCTTCAAGTACCTTAGACAGACTAAAGATATGGTACTGATTTATGGAACCGGAGAATCAGGGGTGGATGGTTATTCAGATTCGGATTTCCTGTCGGATGTTGATGACCAAAAATCTACTTCTAGTTTTGTCTATACGCTCAATGGTGGAGCAGTATCTTGGAAAAGTTCTAAGCAAGCACTACTACTAATTCCACCACTGAGGAGAAGTATATTGCAGCCTCTGAGGCAGCAAAGGAAGGTGTTTGGATGTGGAAGTTCTTAGAAGAACTCGAAGTTGTTCCAGACATAGTTGACCGCCCGCTACCATTGTGGTGCGACAATAGTGGGGCAGTAGCACAGGTCAAGGAACCTAGGTCTCACTTAAAGTCCAAACTCATCGAAAGAAAAAACCATGTGCTGCGTGGGTTTGTTGAGAATGGATACATAGCTGCGCCGAAAATAACCACCGCAGATAACGTGGTGGACCCGTTGAACAAGCCTCTTTCACAGGAAGTGCTTGATCGACACCTCCATAATTGGGGTTACGATATCATAGCGCATGGCATTGAGTGCAAGTGGGACATTGTTGGGGATCTGCCATCAGAATGCCATTCGAGGGTATAATGAATAGGGCATGTATTTAATAATCATTGTATTATTCGCTCTGTATTTTGACACTCAAATACTAGCAAGTGTAATGGGTCGTGCAAGTAGTAAAATGGACGAAGTCCGAGTATCGATCCAGAAGATAGCTTCATTAATTCTAAGATATTAAATCTAATTCTAACTTAGACTAAGAGAATTTTTATAGTTTTTTGATGATTTAATTAAACGAAATAAAAGCACAAATAATAAAATAGGCGCAAATAAAATAGATGAGATAAAGATCGATTGACAACAAGTGACCAAGGCACATGTTCAGCACAAAATTCCTACGTCTTCAAAAAATCCATCATATCTAACCATCATGAATCTCAGTCAAGGTATAATTTCCTATGACAATCGCTACTCGTTTGTCCCGCAATAGCGATCCTATGAGATAGAGAACCAACCCGTATATGTCTATAGGATTGTAGTTTCCACGCACGCATTCAGTCTCTATGAAATTCACCGAGCTTAAACGCTTGAGCTTAAGGATTCAGAAACCACACATACAAAACCGAATTCCATCTCTGGTCGATTTTACGTAGTGATGTTCGATGTTTATCGTTCTAACCGGTCTAATCACTTTGTCTGTCTCATAAACCAATCAAATAAGCATACAGAAGCATTAAGCGCAAACAAGGAGCACGTGACTCGATTAACACGATCAAATAGGATAAGAAAAATATTAATATGCAGTCATTATTCGGCCTATCATGGCCTTAATCCCAAGGAAACTTAAGCTAGCATATTAATAAAATAGAAGCACAAAATATTCAAAGATATAATGAGAAATAATAGAAAAACTTCGCTTTTGCGGCCGGAAATAATCGCGCCTGCTTTTTTTATTCTCAGCCGCCAAAAGCTTCGTCTGTTTGATAATCTTACTTCGCTCTCTTTCAATTTCAGCAGTCGTTCCCCTTTTTTATTCGCTGCCCTCTTATTATTTTTGTCCAATCGCTGCCCTCCATCCTTTTATAGAAACCGGTTGGCCGACTTAAGATATGATTTGTCAGAATCTTTTTTGACATAAACTTTGCATATTCAAACTTTGACTTTTTCCTTCTTTGGTGCGCATATCTTGGAGTATAGGTGATATACATGACTTCTTCTCTTAGTTGAAAAAACTAAAAGCCCATGGACCATTTTTTCATAATTGTAGCCCAAACTCTCATAATTGCACTCAATGTCCGTAGTTCCTCGACTTCGATTCTTTTTCTCCGATATCTGCAAAATATGAAATATAAACGCGAGCATAGGATATCCGAGTATTATTTTATAGAAATGACAAAAAATATGCTATTATTGGGCATAAAATTACGTAAAATCCTAACTTATCAACAACCCCCAAACTAGCTTCGATTGTCCTCGATCATCAAAGCGGAATAAAACCAAATCAAGTTAGGATCATGAAACATCAGTCAATGAAACTCTTCTTTTTCGTCTCAGAAAACGTAAAAGAATAGAAGGTCGAGATAATATTCAATTAATGAATGATCTAGTCAGAACACGAAGCATGAAGTCATAGGTCGCAATATTATCATAGCACGAAAGACATTTCTAGAATTATACCACGCATCAATCCATAACTCTCACAATGATCGCTCAAGTCGCTTGAAGGTTTTTTTCTAAGGGATCTGTATAAGGACGCTCAATTCACGACATGAAAAGAATTTACTCTATGCTTGCAAATATATCATACCAGAGTCACATAGTAGAAGTCATGCACGAATCAAAGGGTATGTCATCAAGGGTTGCAATGGGGCTTGGGTTTTGAAAGGGTCGTCATATGGGAAAGTGAGCTAAAAGTATCAAACGTGTCAATCATCGAATCGCTCTTCTCACCACTTATTTTGCTCTTCTAACGTCGTGCCTTTCAAACGACTCATCCTTTCGCCTTTTCTAGCTCTTCTCGCTCGCCTTCTTTTTTTTTGCTTCTTTTCTTTCTTTTTTTTTCTTTTCTCTCTCTCTCTTTTTCTTTTTTTTTTCGAACCAGCCCCTCCTATGTTTTTTTTGTATGCATTATCGAAGGGAGAGGTTTCTAGTCCGCTGCAATATTGCGATGAGAGATCTATATCATAGGACGAGTTCATAACTGACATGCATCGACGATTAGCTCCTTCTCAACCAACAAGTCACTACTCACGATATCGATATATTAACACGTTGATGAGGGGTTGTATAGGCTAAATTTGAGGCAATTAGGCTAAGTATCTGGGCTCCAACTCAACAAAAATAAGTCAAATAGGCTAAAAGGGGCTCACTAAGTGGTAAATACGTAAGGTAGGGAAATATTTAGGCCAATGACTCAATCCTAGTGCCCTTCTCATTTTCAAACACAAAAATCCATATAGTAACCATTGACATGCATAACAGAGCAAGTTCGAAAATATTCAGTCCATGCGTGTCACACAAGAATAAACACCGAGCATTATGAGTTGCTCAGAATTCATCTCTGAAGGCTCAATACTCACATATATAACTGGGTTTGTGCTTCATGATACGTAATACTCTCCTAAAGCAGTCAATATAGCCAAATAATTATGCTAATATCACGACAATGCAACATGTAAGACTATCTCACTCAATTCATCGAATCATATCACGACATGATAAAAATTTAGAATTTTACATCATTGACAGGAGATGACAGATGACGTTCGAATCGCAACCTTCATCAGTTATACCCATTTAAAAAGACCGAAACACATCGATACACGTAAGCATATTAAATCTAGCATGTGTCACATCCCACCCCCAAACTAAATAGTACATTGTCCTCAATGTGTAAATTAGAAGAACAGAAAGAGTAGAAGTGATACTTTCCTGAATTTTACGCCGATCGATGTAGAAGACTTTGTTGATTTATCTGTAGTGAACAAGCAACCATCGCGAACGGACAACCCCCAAACTGGTTATGAGCCTGCGAGAAAATGTGACTAGGCGGCACCGTGAGAGTTTATTAGAAAAAAAGAAATAGGCTATAAAGTAAGTAGGACTTAATAAAATAATATATATGCATCGATAGGCCTTGGTTTGCCTCCCAAGAAGCGCTGCTTTTATAGTCGTTAGCTCGACTCGCAAACCGCTTATTCTGGTGGATGATCGATGTTGATCGAGTTTTCTTTCCAAACATCTCGATCGTTGTACACCATGGGTTCCCTTTTCTCGGCGATGGAGTATGCATCATTGAGTAGGGTTGATGGTTCTCCTTTTTTGCCATATGTAGATGCCATCTTCTGTGCTGTCTTTCCGACGAAGCTTCTTCTTTTTCTTCGGCGAAGCCACCTTTTTGATAGATTTAGAGCCACTACTATTTTTAGCCCATGGTGTCCACTTGTTAAAGTTCAGCACAGAAGAGACTATGCTATAGTTAGATTTAGCCGTGTTCCCGTTCGGCGAATCTATTCGAGCATCAGCCTTTGTGTTCTGGCGGTCCTTCAGCTTGCTGGTATTCTCTCCAGGCAAGTTGTACCTGAAAGACTCAGAACACTTAAAAGCACACGGGTATAAAATATCGATAAACGAGCAAGATTCATCAGTGGGGCATTTCTTAGATTTATAAACATCAAATTCCACTTTCTCATCCCCAACTTGCAAAATAAGTTTACCGCTACCGACATCAATAATAGCTCTTGCCGTGCTGAGGAACGGACGTCCAAGTATCAATGGGAGGTTATCATCTTCTTCCATATCCAAGACAATAAAATCACCCGGGAAGTAATGCTCTCCGACCTTCATCAATACATCTTTCATTTTTCCTCGTGGATACATGATTGATCTATCGGCGAGCTGGAGGATAGTCGATGTGGGTTTCGGCTCGCCAAGTCCCAATTTCATAAATAATGAAAATGGCATCAAATTAATACTCGCACCAAGATCGCATAACACGTTATTAAATGTAAGAGATCCAATAGAACAAGGAATAGAGAAACTCCCTCGATCCTTAAGCTTCGACGGAAGCTTCTTTTATAATACGGCTGAACATTCTTCAGTGAGAGCAATCGTTCTGTCTTCTTCTAACTTGTTTCTCTTGAATAGTAGCTCCTTCAGGCATTTGGCGTACGTTGGCATCTGTAACAAAGCCTCAATAAAGGGGATATTAACTTCAAGTTTTTTAAATATATTAATGAAACGATCAAAATCCTCATGATTCTTCCCTTTTCGTAAAGCCGCTGGATATGGAGGTCGGATTTTTATCAGTGGGAGTGGGTTGACCTTCTTTTCGTCCAAGAGTGAATCTGACTCGTCCTCTACTTCTTCGGCCCGTTTGTTCTTTCCAGGGCCATGAACCATAGTGTCTGTGGCCGTGACTTCGCTCTGGTAGAATGCCTCTGTCTCTTTTGTTTCTTCCACCTTCTTGGTCTCTTGGAACGATTCAAGCTTCTTTCCACTTCTCAGTTCAACGATTCAAGCTTCTTTCCAAAGGCTACAAAAGGAATTTTTGTGGGCTACTCTGTGCAATCTAAAGCATATCGGGTTTATCTTCGTGACAGGCGAACGATCATTGAAAGTGCAAATGTCACTTTCGATGAGGGTCTACAAATTAATTCTGGACAGAGCAACTCAGGACTTGAACCAACATCTATAGGTTCTACTCACCCACGTACGGAATTAGGAGAGTCCTCAAGTGGCGCTTCTGAACAGGACCGTTCAGAACCAGGGTCCGAGAAAGAAAAGTTAGAACAACACCGACAACATGCAGTTGATAACTCAAGACACTGCAACCCAACATGTCTCGGTCAACAAGCTCAAGAGAAAATGGACCTGGATCAACTTTTTGAACACTTGTTCTTCTCTACAAACCAAAACAGGACACTAACGATCCCTTGCCTGATACAGAACCCAGTCCTAGTCCATCATCTTCTGAATCAGCACCCATTCCTGAACAACCACCCTCAGACATAGATAACTCGGTTCCTGTAGCATCGACGGATAACTCATCGACTTCCACTAGCAACACTACTGCCTTGGGATCGAGTACCCACTTAATGAGGGATCAGAAATGGATGAAGCTACTTTACCGCACGAAAAGAAATGGATTAGAAGTCATCTACGGATCAACTATTAGGAGACCCCACAACAGGAGTAAAGACTAGAGGTTCGATATCAAATGAGAGTAATTTTACTTTTTTCTTGAACCAAATAGAACCTACAAGAGTAATAGATGCACTACGTGACTCAAACTGGATAGTTGCTATGCAAGAAGAAAGCAATCAGTTCGAGCGTCTCAAAGTCTGGAACTTAGTCCCTGGTCCAAAAGGCAAGACGCTGATTGAAACAAAATGGGTATTTAAAAACAAGAAAGATGAGGATGGTGTCGTAATTCGTAACAAGGCTAGACTTGTAGCTAAGGGGTACAATCAGCAAGAAGGAATTGACTACGATGAGACTTTTGCCCCTGTAGCAGGAATTGAAGCAATCAGATTATTCCTAGCATAGGCAACACACAAAGATTTTATTGTCATCAAATGGACGTCAAGACCGCCTTCTTGAATGGGATTTTGAAGGAAGAAGTGTAGGGGTGTTCATATGTCGGTTAACCGACTGAACCGAACCGAAACCGAAGTTTTGGTTCGTAACGAATACCGAACCGAATCGGTTCGGTATTCGGTGTTCATTTTGATAACCGAATAAAATTAGCTTCGGTTTCGGTTTATTAACCTTGTAAACCGAACCGAACTGAGAAACCGAACTCTAATTTTTCTATTTTTCATATACATATATATATTATATCAAATATATAATGATAATATGTCTTATATTAATAATATATCCACCATATTTAATAAAATAAGAAAAAATTGTGAAAGTTTATATAAATATATATATATATATATGATAATATATATTTCTAATATAAAATATATAATAAAGTATGAAAATATTGAGGTAAATTAAAATATTATAATGATAATGTATATTTATAAGATAGATAATATTATTTTTTATTTTTTAATTTAAATCCGGTTATTTGGTCGGTTAACCGAATCGAACCGAAAAAAATCGGTAAAACCGAAACCGAACCGAAATATTTCGGTTCGGTTTTTCGGTTTATAAAATCCTTCAACCGAACTTTCGGTTAACCGAAAATTCGGTTCGGTTCGGTTCGGTTCGGTTAAACACCCCTAAAGAAGTGTATGTCCCCCACCCTGACGGATTCCTCGATACAGAACATCCAGACTTCGTATATAAACTCGACAAAGCACGATATGGGATAAAGCAAGCTCAAGGAGCCTGATACGAGGTTTTATCCGACTTCCTTATCAACTCGGGCTTCACTAAAGGAAAAATTGATACCACACTGTTCGTCCAGAAAGATAGTTCAGATATCGTGCTTGTCCAAATCTACGTGGATGACATCATCTTCGGCTCAACCAACCCAAAATTATGTGTCGAATTCAGCACTTTGATGGGAGAAATGTCTTTCTTCCTTGGACTGCAAATCAAGCAGCTTCAAGATGGGTATTTATAAATCAATCCAAGTACATCCACGACATTCTCTGAAAATATGGAATCGACAAGAGCAAATCTTCAAGTACTCCAATGTCCACTTCTTGCTCACTCGACGCAGATCACTTGGGTGAACCTGTAGATACTACCCATTACAGAGGAATTATATGCTCTCTGCTCTATCTCACTGCCAGCCGACCAGATATTCTATTTTCTACATGCCTATGTGCTCGATTCCAAGCTAATCCAAATTAGTCGCATCTTCATGCAGTCAAGAGAATTCTGAAGTATCTAGGATTTTGGTATCCTAAGAACTCAGGTATGAAACTAATTGGATACTCTGATGCAGATTTCGCAGGCTGCAGATTGGACAGAAAAAGCACATCGGGCAACATCCAATTCCTTGGAGACAAATTCGTATGTTGGGCTTCTAAGAAACAAAATTGTGTGTCAACTTCCACGGCAGAAGCTGAATATGTTGCTGCCGCAAGTCGTTGCTCACAGTGGATCAGAACTCAACTACGAGATTACGGATTTGATTTCAATAGAATTCCTATTTGTTGTGATTCTAAAAGTGCCATTGCAATAACGTGCAATCCTGTTCACCATTCACACACTAAGAACATAGACCTAAGATATCATTTCATAAAGGACCAAGTAGAAAGAGGCATAATTGAAATGTATTTCGTCAATACAGAGATTCAACTAGAGGGCTTGTTTACAAAAGCATTGGATCAGAAACGATTCCAATTCTAAGTTGCAAAGTTGGGAATGTTGAATCTCAATTTTTAATTTCTATTATGCCTCCCAACGGTTCATTACTTGTCTACTGCTCTGCATCTTACAATCTTTCATTTTTGTGCGTGCATGTTAGTTACTTTATTTTTCTGTTTTTCTTTATTTTTAGGCTCTTTTACAATAAAATTTAGTTCGTTCTTTTTCACTAAAATAAGTCGCTGTAGAGCCAATGCTGATGGCACTACATCGAGGGGGAAAAATGATATATCATGCATCGAGGGGGAGTAAGTGACTGAACAAATTCTTCAGAGTCTCGATAGGCATTTAATTTAGGGAGAGTTCTAATCCAAAAATTTAGGGGGAGTAGGTGGTTTTCGCAAATTAATCATTCAACGACTCATAATTTTAAAAAGAATAAGTGAAGAACACTCTCAAAACATCCCAAATGCGAAAAATGCACTCAACATAAAACCACTCAACGTAAAACAAAACGCTCTCAAAAACTAGTACGTCCTATGAGGACACAATACAGAACAGCTAGAAAAGCGACGAATAAGCACAACAGAAGGAAAAGCTCAAACGCCAGCATATCCAAATTGCGTTCAAAATTACGTCTGAACTCTGCATGTTCTTCAGTCTCATTTTGTTGGTCTTGCTGCATCCAGTCCATTCGTTTGTAAGAGTGCTGAAAATGCGAGAATATAAATGGGTTGGTGGTATTCGTATCAAAGTATTGATTCGAGTTTTGTCTATTTATAGGCATAATTGAAGAGTATCATCATTATTGCTTCAACCAACTTAATCAATTATACAGATGAAATTTTTGACCTGAGAGATCAGCGCCGCGAATGAAAGCGATGCTTTCTTCGTCGTTTGTCAGATTTTGCTTCACGCTAAATCAATCTTGATACTTGTCAATTTGGTAATTATTAGGCTGGTTGATCGAGTCAAATAGATAGTATAGGGCTAATTTATTTGTGTTTTAGGTCAGTTGAAAATTTCATATATCATAGTATTGAGTCGCAAACCTACATTCTTCAAAATTTAGATCGCGAACTAACACCTTGATTTCTTAAAACTCACACTTAACGAATTTTACTTCACAAACTTTGCCTTTCTTCCAATTCGCAAATCCTCCAATTGGATTCGTCAAATTCTCAGTCTAGATCGCGAATCAGTGCATCATTTTATATCTTCAATTCGTGAATTCTTTTGGGCTTTTATGTTTCAAATTCGTTATGGGCCTGCCTGTCAAAACACTCTGCGGACCAAATCTGCAGGCCCGCAAAGTTTCACGGACCATACTAGTCGCGATTCGGAAACTCAATTCGTGAACTCAAGATTCGCGGACTCAACTTCGCGAAATCACCGTGTCACAATTCGCGAAGCCATTCAGTTATTGACTAGTCAAATCTTCACTAATAGTTCGCGAATCGGAGACTTCGCGAACTACAATTCGCATAACCACTTTAGCTTCGCAAATCGGTAGTGGGCCTACTACTTAAGTTTTCGCGGCCCAAGTTCAACTTAAATTCAACCTTTCCGCCCGTGAAATTTGTTTAACCTAATTCGCGAAATTCCCAAATTCACAAACTCTCATTTCCCGAACTCCCGAACTCGCGAACTTCTTAATCTCTCAAATTGTTACTCTCATCTCAAGAATCACACTCCAAAATCTTCCGAAACTACTGTGTCGTCTCAAATCATCACGAACCTCTCTGTGGTATGGAACTAATCGATTTTAATCTATTTCTCTGTTTTTTATGTTGCAGGACTGATTATCCGAAGTACAGGTTCTTTGCGCTTAATTTTAGGAGAAATTAGTCTGTTTTCCTGTTAAAACGAGTCGTGTTTTTACTGAAAAGGAAGTTATCCTCTTTAATCAAATTTCGACTCTGTTTTTGTTTCCATAAGAGGTGATACAATTAGGGTTCGTGACAGATTATAAAATATTTCGTTTGATCTTTCAAAGCAGAACTTCACGAATCCAAAGATGTTTTTACGAACTCTAAATGTTTTAATTTTGACTACGTCCAATTCGCAGATCGCATGTTTAGCGCACTCTATTTGTTGAAATGTTTACTTCGCGAATCGCTTTCGTTTTCATAATTGACTTAGCCAATTCGCATAAGTGTTGATTCGCGAATTAAGTTCCCAATTTATGTTTGCGAAGTTGGTATTTTTTAATTCACGAACTCTCACTCGTACAGACCCGCAAAACTCCGAGTTCGGAATATGGAATCCGCGAAATCCTTTAGAAACAAGTTCGTGAACTAAGAATTTCCCAATTTCAAATTACCAAATCAATTCGCGAATTGAGTAAAAACAACTTAAACTGATTCGCGAATCTTACTTAGCAAAATTTTCCAAAGTTTTCTACAAAATTTTCGAAGTTTTCTTCAAACTCAGTTGGGCCGAACAGTTTGGGCCCAGAATTTTCGAAGTCGAAGTTCGCGAACTGAGTAAACAAAATCTCTAAAACTAATTCGCGAACTATACTTAACAAAATTTTACTCAGATTCGCGAACAACATTTAGAAAATTTCGACCGAACTTCTTTAAAATCTAAATGGGCCAAATAGTGTTGGACCGAATTAATTTTCAGAAAACGAATTTTATTCTAGTCCACATCATTTTGTAATACAAAGTCTTTCTTTATTATAATGTTACATTTCCAATCTCGTTTCTCTCATCTGTGTGCAGTTTAGGCAGGAATTCCCGGTGTCCAAAAAAAATGAACAAACATGAGGACACCGATGGACCTTGTTTATCTCAAAATGGATTGTGATCAGAGACAACAACTTCCAACTCGACCTGAACACTTCCAAGTGTCAGGACGAGATCATTCCATCCATTTTGAGGAACCACCATCTTGGATACGCTTTCGGCTTCAGTCCAAGTCCCTACAGTCTATTTCAACAATTCCGGGGGACGATAAAGACCAAGATAGCTCGAGATAATAGTACTTACTATGAGGCCCAAATTGCAAACGAGACCATAAGCATCACCAGAGAATTTGTTCGACAAATTCTTTGGGTTAGGTCCCCGTTAGTCAACACAATTAATCCTAGGCCCGAATTCTAAGGAAATCGATTAGAATTGAACGGATTGAATATCGATCGAAAACCTTTCGTTGAAGAACTCGAGAGATAAAACCGTTAGTGTGAGAAAGTTTTGTAAGTTTCCTCTCTAGAAATGAATTTGACAGCCTTTAGGATCAATTTTCTAATTTTCTGTATTAAGCTCTAATTGTTCACATGTATTTATACCAAACACACTTGGTATAAATATCAAACTAGTCCTAATCTAAGGGCTACTATACAAAACGCCCCTAATTATAAGGACAACTAATAAAATCAAGTACAATTAAAATATATACTCTACAATCTCCCCCTTTGTGCTTGATTGCGTTTCGGCGCTGTTTGTCCCCGTCGGGCGTAATACGATCTGCGCAAACCCAACGCATGCTCATAGTTTCTAACTGTTTTCAGACGCTCCTCGAAATCATCTAGCAATTCCATCAGGAGCGGTTGTTCCCTCACGAACCTGTGGATTCTCAGCACCGTCTCTCGGTTGATTTCTTCCAACCTTTGCTCAATATTCCTCCTGATGACTTGAGCGTTCCGTCGCAAAAATTCTGTCTCAGTCTTCAGCATCAACCTAGTCTTCTTTGCGATTGGATCGTGGTAGGTGATGCCTAGGACTGAGCTGATGTGCACATGATTGCTTGGAAGCCCTTCGATCTCAGGTCCTTTGTTGAGTGGTTCGGTCATGTTGACCTTCTTCATGTTTCTCTCCAGAGCCATCTGAAGGTCATGCGCGACGAAGTACTTGACTTGGCGTATCATGAACCGGTAGAGCCCTTCGAGGCCTTTTTCTTGACGAAGCCTTGAGGACCTTTGTACTTCTCCACGTACAGCTGATAGAGATTGTATACCTCGTCGGCAGGGAGATACGGAAGGTCGCTCTCTCTTAGTTCCTCACGGGTTCTGTCCACTCGCTCAATAATGTAAGTTGGGGTTGGAAGACCTCCTTTGGCATAGTAGATGCTGAGAAGCTGGCAAATTGGGGACAGACTCTGATAGTGGCTCTTGACTTCTCCTTTAGTCATCCCCAGCCGTACGTCAGGTCCAAGTTGAGTCAGCATCTAGGGGTAAGTCATCCTCTTCTGCTGATCCCAGTGAGAGATCCCTCTCAGCTCAAATTCGTTCGGCTTTTTGATTCTGTCCGATGACCTTCAAATATTCTGACGGACTTCTTCGAGGAAGTGTATATCTATTCGGATATTCTACCACGGCGTGTCGATCCGAATGGTCCCTGGCATTTGTCTGTGCGGGGGAAACCGCTCGTTGCATGATCAACTTTGAAAGCCCTGTGGGATCTTGTTCGTGGTCTACACCTTCCGGAAGTTCGTCGTCTTCTATCAGCACGAGGTCCACCGAAGCTTGTTTCAAAATTTGTCGAACCTCCTTGAGCCGTTGTACTTGATGCTCCTCGGGCATATAATAGATCGCCCACTGTTCTTCAAATATGAATTTGTCGAGAAATTCATGTGGGTTGACGCCGTGTCCTGAAGGGCCCGGTTGTTATGGAGCTGTTGAGGGAGTAGTTTGGGTTTGTGCCAGAGCTATGAGCATGGCCGCACTTGCTTCTTCTTCCGGAAGCAAGGGGCTTGTCAGAGTCGGTGGTGTGGGCGGAGGCGTCCTTAGGTGAAAGGTTGGTGGGTCGATGTGGGTTAGAGTGGTGGTGCGGTGCGTGGTGTGGGTAGTTTGGGTGGTTTGGGTTTCACTTGCTCCAGCGCCTGATTGCGTTGCACCCGCGCCTTGTCCTTGGCCACTTGTTGTTGTCCTTGGCCTCTTCTCCCCCTCATGAGGATTCTGATTGTCAGGATCGTCATGTCGGTGTCTTGAGTGAGAGCTTTGGCCTCGGCATGTTTGGGTAGGTGGCTCAGGATGGTCTACCAGTCGCCTATAGAGTGACTCCTCCTGAGGCGACCGGATGGTAAGACCGATGAGGCGGGCTAGAAGGATGTCATGGAGCTCGGTGATTGGGACGGTATATGGGTTGATTAGGATGGAAGAGTTTTGTAGAGGGTCGGTGGGTGTGGGTTGTGGGGTTTTGAGGTCGGGTTGTGCTGAAGTTGACTCTGAGACGGGTGCTTTCCCTCGATCTTGTCGGTACGTCTCGATAGTCGTACGCACGCTCTCCATGATCTTGTCTTCGAAAGATTTAAGTGCTGAGGAGAGGGCGGCCTTGAGTTGGTCTTCAGTCACAAACGGAGCGGACGTCTCCACTGATGTTCCAGGACGACAGATGTCGCCTGTTAACAACCCTTGAGCAGGCACCGGCTCCTCAGGTTGGCTCAGAGTCACTTGAGGTTGTGACTCTACGAGACTTCCACCCAATCCTTGAGTCGAATCTGGAAGATACTCCTCAATGGGTGTTTCGACAGGCTCGGTTTGGGCCTGCGAACCAGACACCGGAAGATTTTGTTGCGGCTCAAGATTGAGCGAAGAAGTGGCCGCAGCACTTGAAGGGGCGATCGACGCGGTATCTGGTGCGGTGGTGACGTCGGTAAAGAGGGACACGATTTGTATAATAAGTCGTCTGGGAGTCCGTCTCATCAGGCTGATCTCCTCATCTGACTCCGTGTCGGATGGGGTGGCTGTGTGAGGAGTGAGACCACGTTCTATGTCCTCAGGAGCCTGATCCGTCACCCATGGAAGTGACCTTTGCCCCATTTCTGTCTCGGGCTGTGCTCCTTGTTGAATAACCTTCTCAATATTTTCTTCGAGCACGCCAACATGTACGGTCACTTCCACTTGGAATGTTTCTTCAAAGCTTCTTGTTCCAACTCTGCTGCCACACCATCGATCAACGTGGCGTCTATGTCAGGAATGTGTTAGTCCTGAGTTGGTAGCTCCTGCTCCAGCTCCTGGGCCACTTCATCAATCATCATTGCCTCAGGGCTTGAGTGTCGTTGTTGTGGAGGGCTCACGTGGAAATCTATCGGGGGCCCTCAAATCACTTGCTCTGTGAGATGATATTCCCGACAGTATCTTTGATATTCGGCTCCCGTGGGGTCAGCGAGCCGAAGAAGGTTGAGTGTAATGGGCATTGAAGGATGAGCTTGGTCTACCAGCCTTGAGTTGTGGAAGAACTTGACCCCTGGTGGCTGATATTTTCCTCCCGGAGGCAGGCGAGGAATTCTGCTCGTGCATCTCCATATGTTGGCGGATGATGACGGAGAACCATCTCGCTTACGGCACGTTCTTGGACCATTTGTTCTCTTTTTGTCTGATCTGCTCTGCTAGGTCGTTCCAGATCAGTTGAGCGAAATCGTAATTCCGCGAGAACACGACTCCGTGAAATTTCCAGAGGATGTGGCCGTTGCCTTTGTCGATGCCTACGTGCTTCGGGGATAGACACTTATTTATAATCCCGAATAGCGTCTTACATGGATGGGGAATCCCGTTGCTCTGCATCTGAGCTAGCATGGTGAACGGCGGACGGTACCCCATCTGGAGGAAATCCTGCACCAGTTCTGCATCTGATGATAGGGGTCGTAGTTTTGGCTGTGAGGGAGGTCGAGCAGAATTCTGAACTCGTTCTTGCCCATGCAGATATGCCTTGTCCCTACAACCGTGGTAAAGTGGTACGCCCCGTCCAAGATGCGGCTCTTGATCATCCCTCAAAACTGTTGGAGGTAGACCATCGGCACTGATGCCGTCACTGTAAGTGCATGCCATAGTGGATGCCTTGCAGAATGTACACGATGATGTCATCTGGACACCGAAGAGTGGTCAGGTCTAACTGGAAGTTCGTGTCGTGGACGTTGAGGTATAAGGCCTTCTCGTAGATATGGTTATATGTAGGGTATTGATCCATCTGAAATCCACATAAGGAATGTAAATTATTAATTCAAAAATTGAGTCGAAATTAATTTGAAGAATGTATGGATTGGCATATAGATATACGAGAGTGACACACAAAAATGATATTTCGACCTATGCATTGTAGTCATATGGGATTTTAGTCGAAAATTTATCTAAGTGTTTAAATGCACTGTTCACTCCGTCAGATTTTCGCACATAAAATTGAAATTTCAATTTTGATTTCCTAAGTGCCGTTTTATTTTGCGATCGAAAATTTTATTCGCTATTTAAAGCTACAGTGAAAAAGACTTAGAAATTTTTCTAAGTTTGTTTTGACCTTAAGACATGATACTGTAGTCGAGAAATTTTACGATCGAGAAAAATTTTCGTGTAAATTTACGATCGAGAAAGTAGATTTCCGAGTGAATTTACAATTGGAAAATTTTTCGCGCGTGAATAAAATTTTTTGCTATGAAAATTAACGAGCGAGAAAGTATTTCTATTTTTAAAAGATTTTCACTGTGAAATTCTACGATCGAGAAAATTGCCAACGATAAACTAAGTCAACCATCGAGAAAATTCTTAAACGATCAAAGTTTCACGGCATGTTTTTGCGATCCAGAAATTTTATTTTCAAAAGAAATTTCGCTGCTTAAAATTATCGATCGAGAACAAAATTGAAATCGAAATTTTTGACTTTAAGTTTTGCGTTCGAAAGTTTTTTAAAGATATAGCATCTATTTTATCTATTCCTCTCGGTAATATTTCGCTCGCATAAAATCAAATTGAGTTTCTCGATTGAAAATAAATTTCGATCAACGTTATTTATATTGGTGACTAACTCAAAATAATTTGCGATTTAAAATCTTTTACGATGCAAAAAGTGACTTAATCAAATTGGAATTCAATTTTCACAAAAGACGAAAATCAGTTGAAAAATTGAAAAGTTTTGAAGATTTTGACGTTCGTCTTTTAGGAGAAGTTTTTTCGCTCGAGAAATTTGACTGTTGATTTTTGCGATCAAGGGTTTTGCGTGTATTTAGGGATTTTCGACTGCAACCTAAAGATTCGTTTAATATGGGCTGATTAGACGTTTTCGAGACTTAGAGGATTAAGCCCATTACTGTTTACGATCGAGAGATTTGATTTGGTTACTGTTGAATTTTCGCTCGACAATTCAGATCGAAAATCTTTTTGGTTCCGGTTGGATGTTTGCTCATCAATATGAAGGCGAAAATTGCAATTTGGTCGCAAATTAATTTTCGCTCGAGAAATCGCGATTGAAGATTAACATTCGCCCGAATTTCTCGATAGTAAGTTTTCCTTAATAATTCAGATTGATCCCTAAATTTTAAGAATAAACCACAGAATTACTCCCTTTACGTGTAAACGAAAATGCAATTTAACTCCCTGTATTTTCGAAGAATTGACATCTGGCTCCAAAATCGATCTTTGAAAATCTGCAATACTTAGAGCAAAATGTCGAGAATATGAGAGTTAATAGGGTTTTTTCTAATAAGGCTCCCCCTGAATTGTTTTACCAATGTCTTGAGTCCATAGTCATGAAGATTTGTGAAGTCCTCCTTATTTAAGCGTTGTCCAAAGCGAATCAAAAGAATAAAAAATTTATGCAACACTTAAAGTAAGAACATCAAAAATATTTGGAGCTCAAAACATACGGTCATTGTAGATGCTCCCCCTCAAATAGTGCACATGTATTGATTTAACACGTAACTATGCAAATCAATACAAGTAACAATCATACAACACGCAATTAACCACTTAAGACTAGTTACATGTTCCCCTAATCATGTAATAAAGATTTGCGCGAGGGTATGAGCAAAGACAAATATTCGCATTTTAATCAGTTTAATGCCAATGCAAGTTAAACATGCATTCAGAATGTGCGATTAGTTTTTTTCATATGTATATTAATATTATTAAAAGTATGGGGTCAGATTATTTTGGCTACGATCATCGTCACGCCTAAACTTTCACCGGACACTCGAATAGATCACATACCGCCGAGTCATGTCGTCAAACTTAAAGAGTCCTAAGTTCATAGAATGATCCATTTCGACAACTCTCATTAGGTTCACTCTAGCACTCAATTATTTTTACCATGGGATGATTATATTTATATCACTCAAGTCAACACAAGCAATCTTAAGTCAATTTACCTGTGATCGAGGCGTCTTTAATCATTTCACCTTTACGAAAGATCGTTGATTTGGAATCATAGAGACTATGAAGGGTTTTAATTTGGCTCTGACTAAAAAAGAAAGGATATGTTTTGGAATTGTGGACTGGGGATCTTCTTCCTTTTCTTCGTCATTCTCTTCCTTTTTGCTGTTTTTCTTTTATTATTTATTGCTTGCATCCTTTAATAATTTTTCTTTGACTCAGTCTGCACTTGCTCAACCTAAAGCTTCGCTTCTCCACGAGGCTGAGAGATTATCTAAGGCGAAGATCTTCTTGTTCGTTCTCGGGCCGATACCGCGCTTCTTTTCTCTTATTCCCTAGAAAAGTTTCAGAGATTATCGATTTGAAGAAGTTCGCAGTTGTGGAGTTCGAACCCAAGGCTGCGCTTCTCTTCTCGTTGTCTCGATATAAGACCGGATTATCGTTGGAGAAGTCCACTTCGTGGTGCTTCTCTTTCCAGCCGTTCTGACGAGTGTACGAGATTATTGATGAGAAGTTCACAGCAAGATCCATGCCCCCTTCTAATGATATGAGATTGTGATAGTCAAGGGGCAGGTTCTTTTGGACTGCTTTGTGCGTTGAGAATTCCTCGTGTGCGTTTTCTACCTTCTTTTGCCATCTTTTTTTCGTCTCGTTTTCCCCCCTCATTTTCTCGATTGAATCGCATCATAGATTCAGTCGTCGGTTGAAGGCTCAGCGGGTTTTCAATTGAAGAAAAGGGTATCGAAGAAGGCTCAAAATGGATGACTAAAGGCTGTATTAAAGGATTGAAACTTTATATATGTGAGGCCAAGTGAGGAATTTCCCAAGTGCTCTAATCATTTTCCTAAGGATCCAATCGAAAGGCGAGTATGGAGCCAAGAATCACTAGTTAAGACAAGCAATTGAGCAAGATAAATTGGCTTTGTGTCTAATTGGCTTTGTGTCTAGTGGAGCAAACTAAATGACCTTTAGAAGGAACAATAACATGCCAGAATCCTCACTTAAGTAAATTGGCTTTGTGTCTAGTGGAGCAAACTAAATGACCTTTAGACACAAGAATGCGACTTAGACTGACAAAATTCAGCAAGCAATCAGTCGCATGCCAGGGAAATCTAATTGTGACGTATCGAGCATCTTAAAGATTTCTACATTCCCTTAATATTATAGGTATATGTATAATGTTTTTTCTTTTTTGTTTTCACGCAAGATAAAGACAAATAAGCATGGAAAAATACATAGAATAGAGCATATGATAGCACAGAAGATCATGTAATGCACATATTACGGATGATTCAACATGCCTAATGTTTCAACAAGGAATTGGAATCGTTTCTCATCCAAAGCCTTGGTGAAAATGTCATAGTTAATATTCCGTGTTCACAAAGTACATGTCAATGGTGCCTTTTTCTACGTGATATTTGATAAAGTGATATCTAATGTCTATGTGTTTCGTGCGTTTGTGGTGAACAGGATTGCACGTAATCGCGATGGCCCTTTGACTGTCACTATATATGGGTATATTATTTAAATTGTACCCATAGTTGCGAAGCTGAGTCCGCATCCACAGCATCTGGGAGCAAAAACTGGCGGCAGCCACGTATTCCGCTTCGGCCGTCGAAGTTGACACACAGTTCTTTGGATACCAGCAGACCAGCTTTTTGCCTAGAAATTGAGCGCCACCGGACGTGCTTTTCCTGTCCATTCGGTAACCTGCATAATCAGCATCAGTGTAGCCGATATGTTTGAAATCCGTACCCTTTGGATACCATAGTCCAAGGGTAGAAGTGCCCTTAAGGTAACGCAGAATCCTTTTAACCGCGAGCATATGGGATTCTTTGGGATCGGCTTGAAAACGGGAACATAAGCAGGTGGCAAACATGATATCGGACCGGCTCGAAGTGAGGTAGAGAAGAGATCCAATGATGCTGCGATACAGTGTGACATCGACTGACTTGCCAGAGGGATCGACATCCAACTTGCAGCTTGGTGACATAGGAGTGCTGAGAGGCTTGCTCTGATCTTGATGAAACTTTTTCAGAATGTCCTTGATGTACTTGGTTTGACTGATAAAAACCCCATCATTGAGCTGCCTGACTTGAAGTCCTAGAAAGAATTGCATCTCTCCCATGTGGCTCATCTCGAATTTGCTCTTCATGAGATCCGCCAACTTCTTGCAGAGCCGTGGATCTGTTGAACCGAAAATGATGTCATCGACGTAAACTTGAACGACCATCAAATCCTTGTCTTGCCATTTGATGAAGAGGCTCGTATCGATTGTTCCTCGAATAAATCCAGACCTAACGAGGAAGTCACTCAAGACATCATACCAAGCACGTGGGGCTTGTTTTAGTCCGTAGAGAGATTTATCTAATCGATAGACGTGATCGGGATGTTCTTGATCAACGAAGCCGTCTGGCTGAGCGACATAGACTTCTTCTTTGAGTACACCGTTGAGGAAGACGGTTTTAACGTCCATTTGATAGACCTTGAAGTCCTTATGAGCCGCGTAAGCTAAGAAGAGACGAATTGCTTCAATTCGGGCAACATGAGCGTATGTTTCGTCGTAGTTAGTACCTTCCTGTTGGTTGTATCCCTTTGCAACCAGTCTTGCCTTGTTCCTGATCACTTCGCCGTCTTCGTTCTTTTTGTTTTTGAATACCCATTTTGTTCCGATGATAGTCTTCCCATGCGGGCGGGGAACTAATTTCCACACTTGAAGACGTTCGAATTGGTTAATTTCCTCATGCATCGCAATTATCCTATCCGGGTCTCATAGTGCGTCTGCTACCTTAGTAGGCTCGTTTTGGCTTAAGAAGCAGCTTAAAAGACTGTGTTGATGTCGTGTCCTTACTCCACGCGAAGGATCGCCAATTATCTAATCAACCGGATGAGCTCTAGTCCACTTGCGCTCATGTGGCAAGGCTGAAGATGATGCGTCAGCCATTTGTGGAGTAGATTACCTATGATCTCCGATTGTTCATTTGTGTGAGGAAGTTCCAAATCAGCGCTAGGAGGGAGCAACTCTGATGATTCTTCCTCAACACCCATAGTAGGTTCTTCATTATTCAGAGGCAAATCTGAATCGGGTGAGGTAGGGACTGTTGAAGAACTTGGTATGTCTGCCTCGTCGGGTGTAGAATTGACGATGAGAGGCTCAAAGAGGGAATCCAAGTCTTCTAACACAAGTCTTAGCACATTGTCTGGCGTTGATCGCTTAGTTGTTGCCATTTTTGTTGGTTTTGTGCCAACACACTAGTGAATACGGGTTCTGAGATGTTGTCTTAAAAAACCATCGGTTTGAGCACAGGTCCTGAGTTGATTTGAGCAGGAGCCATCTGGGTAGGCACGGGTCCTGAACTGATGTGCCCAGAAGCCATCGGGTTTGGCACGGGTCCTGAACTGAGGTGTGCAGGAGCCATCTGGTTAGCTTCGTGGAACGTGACATTATCGCTTTACTTAATCGTGCGGTTGGACATGACGTATACTCGTACGCTTTTGATGTTGAAGAATACCCGACGAAAGTTGCTTCGAATGCTTTAGGGTCGAACTTTGCACGCTGCTCTCTGTCGTTCGCCACAAAGTACTTGCACCCGAAGACCTTAAAAAATGAGCTGTTGGGTACTCTCTTGTTTACGATCTCGTACGGAGTCTTGTGTAACCGTTTGTGAACCACCGTCTTGTTTTGGGTAAAACAGGCGGTATTTACTGCTTCAGTCCAAGAAAGTGTGGAAGGCCGGAGTGGATGAGCACTGTGCGAGCGGCTTCCACTAGAGTTCTGTTTTTCCTTTCCACGACCCCACTTTGTTGAGGTGTTTTTGCGGCTGAGAATTGTTGACTTATTCCAAGTTTCTGATAAAACTCACTGAGGTGATTATTCTTGAACTCAGTGCCGTTGTCTGTTCGAATAACTTGAATAGTCTGTTGCAGCAGATTTTGAGTAGTTTTCACAAAGTTGATAATCAAGTCACCGGTCTCATCTTTGGTTCGGTGGAACTTTGTCCACATGTAGCGAGAGTAGTCATCGACGATAACTAGCACATACTTGCGTCCATTGATACTCCGTGTCTGCATTGGCCCACGGCGGTCCATGTGGATTAGTTCCAATGGGCGAGAAGTAGACGCAGTTTGCTTGACATGATGAGACGCTCGCTTCATTTTTCCTAATTGACATGCCGGACATTGTTGCTCCCTTTGTAGTAGTATAGTTGGAAGATCGTGGACCAACTTTTTTGTAGAAAGGCGTTGGAGAGCTTTCATATTCAGATGAGACATTCGTTGATGCCATGAGATGTTCCTCTGTAAAACAGTATGATAGATGAGGCACACAGCTGTCGAGGGCCGCACGGACGGCAGGTTGATAGTGTAAAGATTTGATTTCCGAAGTCCGTAGGAGTTCTGTGTCCTGACTGTCCAAAATTATGCACCATTCAGCGTGAAAGACCACTTGAAATCCTTTGTCACAGAATTGGCCTATGCTGAACAAGTTATGGCGGAGGCCTTCGACATACGAGACATCTTTTATCGTCAGATTTTCCAAAATGATATCTCCACATCCGAGAATAGGAGCTGAGTCGTTGTTTCCGAATCTGACTTTCCCGTTTGGTCGGTCTATGTAGTTGCTCAGCAGTTCTTGATTCCCAGTCATGTGTGTGGAGCAACCATAGTCGAGGTACCACACATGATGAATCTTCAAAAACAATTTAGAGAGCTTTAGGTACCCACCTAAGCGTGGGTCCTCTCAGATTAGCAGATATAGTTTTGGGTTCAGATATGATTCCTAAATTTTTATTTGGAGGAGTTTTAATAACCCATTTCACTTTTGAGAAGTGGAGTTGGGTTTTGCCTCTTTAGGTGACTTGGCCTTTTCGGCTTTTGTCGTCCTAGGCGGAGATTTAGGAACCCATTTGGGTTGAACCTTGCAGGGAAGGTTAATTTCAGCACGTACAAATGCTTTTGGAAGGCTTGACCGAGGAAAAGATCTTTTCTTTTGTTAATCTCCTAAGGTGCCTAGGGGACTGAATCTTTACGGGATACCTTAGGTGAGTACAGGCATGTACAGTGCCATAAGCTTTCTTTATGGCTGGATCTTGTTTCCTACGAGGCTTTCTAGTGGCATTTGTTTCAGAATGATTACTAGTAATTTTTTAAGTAGAGCCTATTTTGAAATTGTCGCTTCTAAAGGTGATCGGCTGAAGTGAACAAGTAGAAGCAATTATCTTAAACGTAGAAATGGCTCTTTTATTACTACGAGTGTCTCTTATTGTAACAGAAGGAGTAACATTCTTAGAAACATTCAAATCTACTGGCTCCTTCTTTATCTTAGTACTAGACACTCTCGCCTTCGTTTTCAGTGCTGACCCTACGCTCCCTGTAGACGTAGGTGAAGTAGAATTAGCCATAGCACTTTTAACAGAATTATCTTTACAATTTTTATCTTTCAAAGGTGATTTTTTGATTTTTCACGCTTTTCTTAATAGCGTGTGAGGTAGTTTGGGAGGATGAGGAAGCCTTGATATTTCCATCTCTTTAAGAAACTTTTCCTTGTCATCTTCGAAATTCTCTCGTTCTTTATCTAGCTTTGCCTGTGACTCCTCTATCTGTTTTATGATAGGGGGTTTGTAGAGAGAATTTTTATAATTAACGTCTTTGACTTCCTCATTGTGTGCTTGAGATTCGAGACTATCTATCTTCTCCTGAGATCTCGCAAGTTTATCCTCTACTTCCTTAATACTTTTCTGCTCACGTTTCATGTTGGCATATTGTTTTCGATATGATTCTAACATGGTCAATAATGTGGAAGAAGAGACTACCTATTGTGACGAGGTGGATGCGTCGTCTTCGTCCGTCCGATTGGAGTGCATTTGTTGGTTGGAGCTTCTTGGAGTAGTAATTAGCCTATCTTTTCCTCGGAAGAGTGCATTCTCTGGCAAAATGACCAGGTTTGCCGCATTTGAAGCACTTGTTGGGCTCTTTAGTGTTCTTGACTTCGGAGCTCTCTGATACACGTTCCTTGTTCTTAGAGCTTGAGGTCCGAAGTCTGTTGGCCGAAGATGAGGACTTATTTTTGAAGTATTTCTGACTCTTCATTTTTCCGATTAACGCCAACTACTTCCCTAAGGCCTTCATGCTTGGCTCGGCGTCGGATTCTGGATCTTCTTCTGACTCGGATGAGGAAGGAGGCCTAACGATTTTTTCATTTTGAGACTTTGTCCCACGCTTCTCCGAGACTAGAATAACGGTATCATCAATCAGCTTGCCCTTCTGCTCTCTCTGAATCTCGCTAACAACTTCCTCGTGTTGGGCGAGATTATCGAAGACGGCATGGATATCCAACTCTTCCAGATCTTTGTTTTGTCTTAATTTGGTGGATATCTTTTTCTAGGCCAAGGGCAACGAAGAAGAAATCTAATATTAGTCTCCATGGTTGTCTTAGACATTTCTATCTTCCTCATCTCATTTAGAAGAGTGAGGTATCTTTGGTATACATCGTATAGGCTCTCATCCGGCTTAGCTTTGAAAGAGTCGTAGGCAGTGAGAATATTCACCTTTTTGGCCTTGATGCCAACTTCCATCCTTTGCATCATCCTATGCAATTCATCCCACATTCCCTTAGCCGTTGGAAGGCTGTCTATCTGTCTGTAGATGTCATTGGGATGCCTTACATAAGTGTATTCATGGCCATCAGATCAGCCTTTGCACGGGCCCTTTCCTCAATAGAGTATTCCCTAGGCTCCTTAAGTCGCCTAGTAGGAGGAATTGGAGGAGTAGCCGTTTCATCACCGGCTACGTGGACCCAAAATTGTGTCGGTCCCTCGTCGAGTGACTGCAGTAGATTTTCAGCCTGATCTTTTATGGCTATAAAGTTTAGGAAGCGACTTCTCCATACTGTATATTCGCCGCGTTGCAAGATTGGTGGACGGTTGTCATTTCCTAGCGAATAAGCATCCATGTCTTCTCTTTGTTGTTAACGAGGGATCTTCGTTCGTTGTTTTGATTGATTTGGTTGATGTTATGTGCTTTACAAGTAGCAAAGTAGTTAGTAGCGTTTGATATTAAAGCAGTCGAGAATTATTTTCAAATCTATCTTTTGATTTTCGATCGAAAATAATTCTGTCGGATTAAGATGTACGTCACTATTCTCGTGCGAGAAAGTGTGTCAGCGAGAAAACTTACGAGCGAGTAAAATTTGTTCAAAAAATTTCGATCGAGAAAAATCTTTTAATCGTGAATTTATTTCGATCGCAAGAAACAAGACTTAAACTAAGTTCCTTGCTTAGTCAAAATAAAATCGTTGACTGAAAAGTTTTTCGATAGTAAGTAATTTTCGCTAGGTCAAACTGTATAAGTTTTTGACCAAAAAAAATTTCAACGGTTAGTTTTGCGAGCGCAAAGGTCAAAATAGGTCTTCGTCGAAATAATTTTTCGCTAGATAATGCTCGAGAAATTTTTCTACTAAACTCGTTCTTAGAAGGAAGGTTTTAGCGCTGACTTAGTGCTCTGATCGATAAAAATTCTCGGGTGAAGACTTTAGCGAGAAAAATTGAATTTCTGCGAACACAATCAGAACCCTAATTAACACTGATTCAACCAAGAACAATGAATTAGACTATGAAATTGCAGGTTTTTGATCGTAATTAGATGTTTAATACGCACGAACAGACAATTAAACACATTATGAAGCAAAACATGTCAATTTTGATCAAAATCAAGCTGTGTTCAAGTTCGTTCTTCGCGCAAACAGTAACGGTCCAAATTTGATTAAATCTGCTAAATTGTCATTCAAACTGCTACGAATCTAATCGGCATGGATTTCTATTGCTAGAACAGGCACAGAGACATCAAAATCAAAACATATGAGCACAGAATTAGGCACTTCAGATCGAAAAAGTTTTTCGCGCCAAAACTGTTCTTCGCGTGAACAGTTCCAGAAAATGAATTTCGATCCGAATTCTAACAATTTCGATTCAAAACCGAACGAATCAGCTCTGATACCAATTATTAGGTCCCCGTTAGTCAACACAATTAATCCTAGGCACGAATTCTAAGGAAATCGATTAGAATTGAATGGATTGAATATCGATCGAAAACCTTGTTGAAGAACTCGAGAGAGAAAACCGTTAGTGAGAGAGTTTTGTAAGTTTCTCTATCTAGAAATGGATTCGGCAGCCTTTAGGATCAATTCTCTAATTTTCTGTATTGAGCTCTAATTGTTCACATGTATTTATGCCAAACACACTTGGTATAAATATCAAACTAGTCCTAATCTAAGGACTACTATACAAAATGCCCCTAATTACAAGGACAACTAATAAAATCAAGCACAATTAAAATATATACTCTACACTTCGGTTACCAAGCCAACCGGAATATGAACATGAAGCATCCGAGGACGAGCTGATCGCCGACATGCGAAAAATGGGCTAGAGTTTGTCTCCAGTTTTCAGCAATCAATGATTCCACATCCATGGCGGACTCTCTTTGCGATTGTCAACAAGTGTTTCTCTACGAAGCACTCAGGCTGGGATAGATGCAATATTACCATCCTTCGCATCTTCCATGGAATCATGTTCAGGAAAAACTATGATTACGCCAAGTTGATCATGTTAGACCTGGACGATCAAGTTACGCAGCGAACGAAGTCAAACTCCAAGAAGCCACAGAACCTGCCCTATCCCCGGTGGTTCTCAATAATGATCCACCACTTTATGTCCACAACACCTAGGATACCACCACGACCAGACGAAGAAAATTACACCCCGCCCAAACTCAAGTTTCTTCAGAAAGGTAAGACCGATGAAAAATACTCGCGCACAACTATGCCAATCTCGCGCGACTTATTAACTTTAGCAAGCCCCGACGCCGTCGAAGCCTACTGCCAAAAATATAACGTCCCCAACCCCATGACTCAGGAAAACCCACCCGAGTCTACCCCAGGTGTTAATGAGAGTGAGAGCGAGATCAAGAGAGGAGAGAAATCACAGAAACTTCGACAGCCCCTTAACAACCCCAACAGTTCATCAACAACCCATCCATGACCAACCACACGAGTCCGAACAAATAGTCATTCCCGAATTAACTCCGATAGAAGTCGCCCAGCCAGAAAGAGCCGGGTCACCCCCTAGGATAGAAAACGCTGAAACTGTCCCAATGGCGCAAACACAACGTGGACCTGACCATTCACTTGCCTCCCATAGGCAAGTGTCTCAAAATCCTCAGACCCTCCCCAAATCACACACACCTCAGCTCCTGTGTCCACTCCCACAGAAGATATCACTATTCCCACGACACAGTCCGAGTCTCAGCCTGTCTTACAGGCTTCAACGCCCATAAAAGTGAAAATTGAAGCTCTTCAAGGATTAGACGGAAGTCTCGTGGATGATGATGATCTCAGCAGCTCACCATCCGAGAGCCACCGTAGAGGACCTAGTCCTATACGTGTGCCAACAGGAGGTGGCCCCGATGAAAGTTCCACTCAAGCCCATCTCCTCGATGAGGCCTTAACGACCCAAGCACCATCTACTAAAGATGTGTCGCAAGGAGAGGTCGGGCGACCCACGAAAACTGAAGTCCCACGGACTTCTGACGAGGGCCGCCCTGACTTAGCCAGGGTGCTAATGGCTAACCCTAGTGGCGCCGGAGCAACTCCTACAGGTGTGATGACGACCTATCTGGAGAACCGCCTATTTGAGTTCTTTGAAAATGTCATCGTACCACGTGTTCGAGGACTCATTAGGGATGCCATTCAGACAACCTCCACAGACAAAGGAAGGCCCCTCTGGTGGAACAACCGTTGTCACAACCTCGCATCATATCACCGCCACCACGAGTAACTACTCAACCTGATCCGTACACCATGCCATTAATCGAGCTCTTCGACATCGGTATTGCTCGCCTTCTAGAACTCGACATGAAGCACAACCACGAAGAAGAAGAGCTCTATTGGAAACTGCTGGCAGGTGGAGTCATTCCTCCACCAGATACCTGCCGCCAAGGAGGCCCCAGCCAGAAGCGTCGTCATGACGATCCTGACGACCAGGATCGTCCTGAGGGGGAGAAAAGGCCCAGAACCACAAGTGAAGGCAGCCGCGCACACGAGGATGGGGAGTTCAACCCATGGAGGCGGCTATTCCAGATCATCCAATCCACCACCACCACCAAGGTCCTCCAGGGGAAGACAAGCTACACCAGAGCCAAAGAAGACAACTTCTCTTGGCGAAGTTGTATCCTTTCCCTCAAGGACCTCCACCCAATCAGTCCAGACAACTACAAACCCTCGTCCCAAAGATCCTCAAGTTTATATCGACAAATACATCTTAAAAGAGGAGTGGCTGACTAAAAAAAATTGAAGAAGAGTCACGTCTGAGGATTGAAAGCGTCAGAAGTTTCTTAAAAGCGGCGGCATCAGACTTCTGTTTTATCGAGCGAGACGATGAGGAGCAAGGAGAAAACCCTGAAGCAGACCTCCCAGAACTTCCAGACCTCCTTCAACATCAAGTGCCCGAGAGACAAACGCCGGGCTACGAGTTCATAGAAACTCGTTGGAGAAACGCGAAGATCAAGGCGCCTTTCCTTGAAGACTATTATCCAAGGATCTGGCAGAAAAATGAAGAAATAAAGGTGATCAACGAGCTAAATCTTCGAGGTCTTGAGCACTTACGAGAAGCGTCCAAGGGTCTTCGCCATCAGATCATGCTCTGGGAAATCTCGGGAAGAAGTGGAATGACTATAGAGCAATACAAGAAGCATCTCAGAGCTCAAATGGCCATCTGTGATATTCAAAAGGTAGAGTGCGGGATGGGAAGATATATAGGCCCTGTCTATGTGTTAGAGAGGTAGGACCGGTCTATCGACAGGTTTGCAAAAGCCAATCTTCTGTTCTTTCCATTAGGCAAACTGAACAAGCTTTACAATTTGTATTGCAACAAGTTCATCCTCGATAGTCGAGAGAAAAGAGAACGATACAGAGCTATCAAAGAATGCATGCTGAGGCAGATCAAGTTCTACGCCTCACATGACTTTCAAATGGCCTTGGAAAGTAATAAGAGCAAAGTGAACTTGACACAGCCTGTTAATAGGTACAAGGATCTGGATAAATTCGGTGGAGGTTACATCTTCCTTGAACCACAACCTGCGATCACATATCTACAACGAACAAAAAATCATGCAGGCATTCTTATTATCAGAAGCTGCCAAGTTCTCTGAAGGAACTATGCAGATAATCCTAAAGCAACTTAGGATAAGACAAGAGACGATCCCTGACGATACAATCCTTGAAGGCACAGGTAAACCAGAACAATCTGTTCTGGATAAATTCATCCAAGCTATCCTAGATCGAATTGTTCTCAGAAACGACATCAGACAGTTCGAGCACGCTCTAGGATTCAAGAAGACATACTTAGCTCACAGGGAACCTCCGTCTCGTCCTCGCTCGAAGAAAAGAAGAAATGAAGACTTAGACGATAGGCAACCTTGTAATTTGGACACTTCGGGGGAGAATGTGAGGAATATTTTAGAAGTGCCCAACGTATTTATTCTATTGTATTTCACTATTAAGTATTTTATATGCTTTATTTTGATTACATGGTTTGTAGTTGTAATGGGCTTGTTAGGGGCCCAATGAGCTTAATACCTTTCTAAGGTATTTATGCTTAAACCCTACCAATGCTCTAAATGAAGTTTTCCATTTAAAATCTCACGTATTCAATACGCTTAAGCCTTCAAATGTACTGTTCACATCAATCGAAGGTTTAATCTATTGAAGTGTTCTTGGATAATCTGGATTAACACGGCCTAACATTGTATATGCCTTGAGAAGTCGGTACCAGTCTAATCCTGGTAAAGAATATTGGAATGCAGTAAAAAATATCTTCAAGTACCTTAGACGGACTAAAGATATGGTACTGATTTATGGAACCGGAGAATCAGGGGTGGATGGTTATTCAGATTCGGATTTCCTGTCGGATGTGGATGACCAAAAATCTACTTCTAGTTTTGTCTATACGCTCAATGGTGGAGCAGTATCTTGGAAAAGTTCTAAGCAAGCACTACTACTAATTCCACCACTGAAGAGAAGTATATTGCAGCCTCTGAGGCAGCAAAGGAAGGTGTTTGGATGTGGAAGTTCTTAGAAGAACTCGAAGTTGTTCCAGGCATAGTGGACCGCCCGCTACCATTTTGGTGCGACAATAGTGGGGCAGTAGCACAAGTCAAGGAACCTAGGTCTCACTTAAAGTCCAAACGCATCGAAAGAAAAAACCATGTGCTGTGTGGGTTTGTTGAGAATGGCTACATAGCTGCGCCGAAAATAACCACCGCGGATAACGTGGTGGACCCGTTGAACAAGCCTCTTTCACAGGAAGTGCTTGATCGACACCTCCATAATTGGGGTTACGATATCATAGCGGATGGCATTGAGTGCAAGTGGGACATTGTTGGGGATGTGCCATCGGAATGCCATTCGAGGGTATAATGAATAGGGCATGTATTTAATAATCATTGTATTATTCGCTCTGTATTTTGACACTCAAATACTAGCAAGTGTAATGGGTCGTGCAAGTAGTAAAACGGACGAAGTCCGAGTATTGATCCAGAAGATAGCTTGATTAATTCTAAGATATTAAATCTAATTCTAACTTAGACTAAGAGAATTTTTATAGTTTTTTGATGATTTAATTAAACGAAATAAAAGCGCAAATAATAAAATAGACGCAAATAAAATAGATGAGATAAAGATCGATTGACAACAAGTGACCAAGGCACATGTTCAGCACAAAATTCCTACGTCTTCATAAAATCCATCATATCTAACCATCATGAATCTCAGTCAAGGTAAAATTTCCTATGACAATCGCTACTCGTTTGTCCCGCAATAGCGATCCTATGC
The DNA here is from genome assembly GCA_027422505.1 of Craterostigma plantagineum. NCBI lineage: Eukaryota > Viridiplantae > Streptophyta > Magnoliopsida > Lamiales > Linderniaceae > Craterostigma > Craterostigma plantagineum. Next base: position 115,401 of record JAPQWV010000924.1, read on the forward strand.
GATAGAGAACCAACCCGTATATGTCTATAGGATTGTAGTTTCCACGCACGCATTCAGTCTCTATGAAATTCCCCGAGCTTAAACGCTTGTGCTTAAGGATTCGGAAACCACACATACAAAACTGAATTCAATCTCTGGTCAATTTTACGTAGTGATGTTCGATGCTTATCGTTTTAACCGGTCTAATCACTTTGTCTGTCTCATAAACCAATCAAATAAACATACATATGTTGATCAGGCATACAGAAGCATTGAGCGCAAATAAGGAACACGTGACTCGATTCACACGATCAAATAGGATAAGAAAAATATTAATACGCAGTCATTATTCGGCCTATCATGGCCTTAATCACAAGGAAACTTAAGCTAGCATATTAATAAAATAGAAGCACAAAATATTCAAATATATAATGAGAAATAATAGAAAAACTTCGCTTTTGCGGCCGGAAATAATCGCGCCTGCTTTTTTTATTCTCAGCCGCCAAAAGCTTCGTCTGTTTGATAATCTTACTTCGCTCCCTTTCAATTTCAGCAGTCGTTCCCCTTTTTTATTCACTGCCCTCTTATTTCCAATCGCTGCCCTCCTTCCTTTTATAGAAACCGGTTGGCCGACTTAAGATATGATTTGTCAGAATCTTTTCTGACATAAACTTTGCATATTCAAACTTTGACTTTTCCTTCTTTGGTGCGCATAATTGGAGTATAGGTGATATACATGACTTCTTCTCTTAGTTGAAAAAACTAAAAGCCCATGGACCATTTTTTCATAATTGTAGCCCAAACTCTCATAATTGCACCCGTAGTTCCTCGACTTCGATTCTTTTTCTCTGATATCTGCAAAATATGAAATATAAACGCGAGCATATGATATCCGAGTATTATTTTATAGACAATGACCGAAAATATGCTATTATTGGGCATAAAATGACGTAAAATCCTAACTTATCAACAACCCCCAAACTAGCTTCGATTGTCCTCGATCATCAAAGCGGAATAAAACCAAATCAAGTTAGGATCATGAAACATCAGTCAATGAAACTCTCCTTTTTCGTCTTAGAAAACGTAAAAGAATAGAAGGTCGAGATAATTATCAATTAATGAATAATCTAGTCAGAACACGAAGCATGAAGGCATAGGTCGCAATCTTATCATAGCACGAAAGACACTAGAATTATACCACGCATCAATCCACAACTCTCACAAGGATCGCTCAAGTCGCTTGAAGGTTTTTTTCTAAGGGATCTGTATAAGGACGCTCAATTCACGACATGAAAAGAATTTACTCTATGCTTGCAAATATATCATACCACAGTCACATAGTAGAACTCATGCACGAATCAAAGGGTATTTCATCAAGGGTTGCAATGGGGTGTGGGTTTGAAAGGGTGCGTCATATGGGAAAGTGAGCTAAAAGTATCAAACGTGTCAATCATCGAATCGCTCTTCTCACCACTTATTTTGCTCTTCTAACGTCGTGCCTTTCAAACGACTCATCCTTTCATCATTTCTAGCTCTTCTCGCCGCCTTCTTTTTTTTTTTGCTTCTTTTTTTTTCTTTTTTTTCTTTTCTCTCTCTCTCTCTCTTTTACTTTTTTTTTCGAACCAGCCCCTCCTATGTTTTTTTGTACGCCTTATCGAAGGGAGAGGTTTCTAGTCCGCTGCAATATTACGACGAGAGATTTATATCATAGGACGAGTTCATAACTGACATGCATCGACGATTAGCTCCTTCTCAACCAACAAGTCACTACTCACGATATCGACATATTAACACGTTGATGAGGGGTCGTATAGCTAAATTTGAGGCAATTAGGCTAAATATCTGGGCTCCAACTCAACAAAAATAAGTCAAATAGGCTCAAAGGGGCTCACTAAGCGGTAAATACGCAAGGTAGGGAAATATTTAGGCCAATGACTCAATTCTAGTGCCCTTCTCATTTTCAAACACAAAAATCCACATAGTAACCATTGACATGCATAACAGAGCAAGTTCGAAAATATTCAGTCCATGCGTGTCACACAAGAATAAACACCGAGCATAATGAGTTCCTCAGAATTCATCTCTGAAGGCTCAATACTCACATATAATTGGGTTTGTGCTTCATGATACGCAATACTCTCCTAAAGCAGTCAATATAGCCAAATAATCAAGCTAATATCACGACAATGCAACATGTAAGACTATCTCACTCAATTCATCGAATCATATCACGACATGATAAAAGTTTAGAATTTTTCATCATTGACAGGAGATTCCAGATGACGTTCGAATTGCAACCTTCATCAGTTATACCCATTTAAAAAGACCGAAACACATCGATACATGTAAGCATATTAAATCTAGCATGTGTCACATCCCACCCCCAAACTAAATAGCACATTGTCCTCAATGTGTAAATTAAAAGAACAGAAAGAGTAGAAGTGACACTTTCTTGAATTTTACGCCGATCGATGTAGAAGACTTTGTTGATTTATCTGTAGAACAAGCAACCATCGTGAACGGACAACCCCCAAACTGGTTATGAGCCTGCGAGAAAATGTGACTAGGCGGCACCGTGAGAATTTATTAGAAAAAAGAAATAGGCTATAAAGTAAGTAGGACTTAATAAAATAATATATATGCATCGATAGGCCTTGGTTTGCCTCCCAAGAAGCGCTGCTTTTATAGTCGTTAGCTCGACTCGCAAACCGCTTATTCTGGTGGATGATCGATGTTGATCGAGTTTTCTTTCCAAACATCTCGATCGTTGTACACCATGGGTTCCCCTTTTCTCGGCGATGGAGTATGCATCATTGAGCAGGGTTGATGGTTCTCCTTTTTTGCCATATGTAGATGCCATCCTCTGTGCTGTCTTTCCGACGAAGCTTCTTCTTTTTCTTCGGAGAAACCACCTTTTTGATAGATTTAGAGCCACTACTCTTTTTAGTCCATGGTGTCCACTTGTTAAAGTTCAGCACAGAAGAGACTATGTTATAGTTAGATTTAGCCGTGTTCCCGTTCGGCGAATCTATTCGAGCATCAGCCTTTGTGTTCTGGCGGTCCTTCAGCTTGCTGGTATTCTCTCCAGGCAAGTTGTACCTGAAATACTCAGAACACTTAAAAGCACACCGGTAGAAAATATCGATAAACGAGCAAGATTCATCAGTGGGGCATTTTATAGATTTATAAACATCAAATTCCACTTTCTCATCCCCAACTTGCAAAATAAGTTTACCGCTACCGACATCAATAATAGCTCTTGCCGTGTTGAGGAACGGACGTCCAAGTATCAATGGGAGGTTATCATCTTCTTCCATATCCAACACAATAAAATCACCCGGGAAGTAATGCTTTCCGACCTTCATCAATACATCTTTCATTTTTCCTCGTGGATACATGATTGATCTATCGGCGAGCTGGAGGATAGTCGATGTGGGTTTCGGCTCGCCAAGTCCCAATTTCCTAAATAATGAAAATGGCATCAAATTAATACTCGCACCAAGATCGCATAACATGTTATTAAATGTAAGAGATCCAATAGAACAAGGAATAGAGAAACTCCCTCGATCCTTAAGCTTCGAAGGAAGCTTCTTTTGTAATACGGCTGAACATTCTTCAGTGAGAGCAATCGTTCTGTCTTCTTCTAACTTGTTTCTCTTGAATAGTAGCTCCTTCAGGCATTTGGCGTACGTTGGCATCTGTAACAAAGCCTCAATAAAGGGGATATTAACTTCACGTTTTTTAAATATATTAATGAAGCGATCAAAATCCTCATGATTCTTCCCTTTTCGTAAAGCCGCTGGATATGGAGGTCGGATTTTTATCAGTGGCAGTGGGTTGACCTTCTTTTCGTCCAAGAGTGAATCTGACTCGTCCTCTACTTCCTCGGCCCGTTTGTTCTTTTCAGGGCCATGAACCATAGTGTCTGTGGCCGTGAATTCGCTCTGATAGGATGCCTCTGTCTCTTTTGCTTCTTCCACCTTCTTGGTCTCTTGGAACGATTCAAGCTTCTTTCCACTTCTCAGTTCATTGACATTCGCATACTCTCGAGGGTTCTTTCAGTGCGCTTGGGAGATTGCCCGGCTTACGCTCGGACATTGAACTTGTTCGATGTTTAATTGTAATCACCAAACTTTGTATTGTGTCCTCTATCTTGTTGATCGTCTATCTTACGACTCTAATCGCCTATAGCCCGTCAATTTCTCAAATGCTATCTCCCAATCTGCTTTTGGTTTTGTTGGTGGCCCACTCTGTTGATTTTGAGCTTCTGGAGGTTTAAGTAGTGCGAATTTCCGTACGACAGATTCAGATAGCCTCGCCAGCTTGGGTAGTATGTGTTGGAGTACGCATTCGTTTGCCTATTGTGGATGTAGTTCACCGTCTCAGGGTCCCTGGATTGTATCTGGTCTAACCTTTTATGTATTGCTTCGAATTGTGCCCCCAACGAGCTACTTATCTCATGTACTCCAGCCGCTCGTCGGTCCAGATCATGCTCAGTATATCTTGCTGGGTAGGTTGCAATTCGCTCGATGGCCTGGAGTGCTTCCTCGTCGCCCAACTCCATGAAGTTTCGTGTGCATTTGCCGTCGACGATCCTTTTATTTGGTGTGCTCAACCCAAAGAAAAATGACTACATCTGAACTGTTCAGGCATTTGTCTCAAAAGGCTCTTGTATCTACTCCATGCATCGCTAAGAGATTTTCCACCTTCTTGTTTAAAGTTCACCAGTAAGCTCCTAATCTCGTTGGTCCTTGACAACGGGTAATATTTGCCTAGAAAGCACTTCACTAGTTCCATCATTCAGAGCGTTACCTGTCAAAGAAAAAGGAAAAAATGGTAGCTTTGTCACTTCTGCAGAGACGCTAGGATACTCAATCGTTCTGCAAATTTGAGTGAATTTCAAAATATGTGAATTTGCGTCCTTGTTTGTAAGCCCATGAAATTGTGCTGAACCCGTCACCATCTGTATAGTAACGTGTTTAATCTCGAAATGATTATTTGGTCCCGGCGGGATGGCATTCGGGTCGCTGTCATCGAAAATTCCTGGAAGCGCTAGGCTTAGTAAAGTGGGCCGTGGAGGAATCATCTGTTCTTCCTCGTGTTCATGATTGTCCATTCTCAGTCTATGATTTCGATTGTTTCGCCGACACGTTGCTTCAATTTCTTGCGTCAAATAGCAATTGTACGTTCCTCGAGCTTCGTGTCATGCACTAATAGGAATATCTGCAAAAGATGAAAAATCAGCGTAAGCGATGGCAAAAATAAATAAAAAAATAATAATAATCAATAAGTAAAGTGCCTAAACGAAAACTCAGAATGAATCCTAAAATTAAAAATATAGCTATCCCCGGCAACGGCACCAAAAACTTGACACGCTCAAAGACTAGCAACTGTATTGGGTCGTGCAAGTAGTAAAACGGACGAAGTCCGAGTATCGATCCACGAAGATAGCTTGACTAATTTTACGATATTAAATCTAATTCTAATTTTGACTAAGAGAATTTATTATAGTTTTTTGATGATTTAATTCAACGAAACAAAAGCGCAAATGATAAAATAGATGTAAAATAGATGAGATAAAGATCGATTGACGACAAGTGACCAAGGCACATGTTCAGCAGAAATAATTCCTACGTCTTCATAAAATCCATCCTATCTAACCATCATGAATCTCAGTCAAGGTAAAATTTCCTATGACAATCGCTCCTCGTTTGCACCGCAATAGCGATCCTATGCGATAGAGAACCCACCCGTATATGTCTATAGGATTGTAGTTTCCCACGCACGCATTAAATCTCTATGAAATTCCCCGCGCTTAAACGCTTTCGGCGCTTAAGGATTCGGAAATCACACATACGAAACCGAATTCCATCTCTGGTCGATTTTACGTAGTGATGTTCGATGTTTATCGTTCTAACCGGTCTAATCACTTTGTCCGTCTCATAAACCAATCAAATAAACATATATACGTTGATTAGGCATACACAGGCATTAAGCGGAAACAAGGAACACGTGACTCGATTCACACGATCAAATAGGATAAGAAAAATATTAATACGTAGTGATTATTCGGCCTATCATGGCCTTAATCACAAGAAAACTTAAGCTAGTATATTAGTAAAATAGAAGCACAAAATATTCAAAGATATAATAGAGAAATAATAGAAAAACTTCGCTTTTGCGGCCGGAAATAATCGAGCCTGCTTCTTTTATTCTCAGCCGCCAAAAGCTTCGTCTGTTCGATAATCTTACTTCGCTCCCTTTTAATTTCAGCAGTCGTTCCCCTTTTTTATTCGCTGCCCTCCTAATATTTTTTTCCAATCGCTGCCCTCCTTCCTTTTATAGAAACCAGTTGGCCGACTTAAGATATGATTTGTCAGAATATTTTTTGGCATAAACTTTGCATATTCAAACTTTGACTTTTCCTTCTTTGGTGCGCATATCTTGGAGTATAGGAGATACACGTGACTTCTTCTCTTAGTTGAAATTGCATGCCTAGCTTTTCTTTGATGGGCTAGAATTAAACTAAAAGCCCATGGACCATTTTTCATAATTGTAGCCCAAAGTTTCATAATTGCGCTCAATGTCCGTAGTTCCTCGACTTCGACTTCTACAAAATATGAAATACAAACGCGAGCATAGGATTTCCGAGTATTATTTTATAGACAATGACCGAAAATATGCTATTATTGGGCATAAAATGACGTAAAATCCTAACTTATCATATTTGAATAATATATTCTTGTACGTATTAATGGAATTTATATTTTATTTTTTAATCTTTAAAAGGCATATTATTTACTTACCTATCAAGTCTTACTAGGCATCCGGTGAGACGGCACATAAATAAATCCCATATATCGTTCGTTTAGTCACCGATTCTCATGGGATGAGAGAGGGGCACCTGTGAGCTATTATCCTCAGATGTTAAATTAGTCCATACGTCTTAGTCCTCGGTAGGGTGACTGAGCGTCAATTACGACTCACTTGTTGGCGACTCTTATATGGTTGTGCCAACCATTCGCTGGTGAAGCGGAAGGTCGTAACATTGGTATAAGTTGAATCACGGGATTAACTAGTACTTGGACACGACTCGCAATCGTCGATCACATGGCCCTTATTATTAATCTGGATAGCATCAATGATCATCGATTGACTATAGTAGTGTGCGTGGACCTTAGACCGAAGGGTCTTTGATGGAGTTGACTTCAAAGTTTCCTAGGCCCGCCTTGTTCTAAGATGAAGATGGGTCGGCGGCAGCATGCGGTCTTGATAATAAATGGTAGCTGCGAGCTTAGACAGTCGTTAGGGATTCACTATCTCGTTAGTAACCGTGATATAGTCCTATGCATATTCGGGGACGGGAAATTACAAAGCCTTCGGCCAAAGCTATAAACTGACTCACGTGGGATATGGAGAACAGTTTATTAATTTTGCTAGTCGCGAATCCGTCTTAGTGTCGAGTCTTAGTGAGTTTGACGTATCCATGACTCTCACTCGATCGAGAAATATGTGAAGGGTCTATACGTACGACGATATCTATAGTCGATTCGTAGATCGAAGATCGTACTCAACACGTGATCTATTCAGTACTGCAGGATTGGCTAGGCGCTTGCAGAATTCATGAATTCCTCACTTGCCAGGTTGAGACGAACCATGAGAGTCGGGCTTAAAAATGATCACTGTGATAGTTTCTAACTAATATGAGATGTAAATTAATTTAACGGTCTTAGAGACGTTAATAAAATGATGAATACAAGTTTTAGAAACTGTATGTACATGGATTGTCACGGTCGGGTAGCCCGTCTGCAAACTAGCAGCAGATTCAAAAAATCATATATCTCAATCTAGACAACAGATTGAGAATCCCTTTGGTCTGAGTCAAGATTGGCGAATCTTTTAAAGTGATTACAATTTTAGGGCAATCGGACATCTTTTACCCCTCCATCCGAGAGAAATACAAAACTGCCGCAATGCTGTCAAAGCGTCACGACCGTGATTGTCTTGCACGTGGCCATGACGACCGGCTGTGGGCGAGCCATAGGCTGCCCAACAATGTCACGGCCGTGACATTTCTTTCCTAGTCATTAGATGAGTAATTGAAAAAGGAATCAAACAAAAATGAGTCATGTAGGACATGATCTCATTCGATTAAGCTTAACGTCATTTTCTAATTGTGAAAATGGACTTTCATTTATTTTTCTTGGAGAAAATTCGTCCATAATTATTCCAAGCTCTTTCTCACACTATCTTAGAGATTTTAGAGAGAAGCTAGAGCATTTAGGGTGATCCGTGAGAAAACCCTAACTGCTTGTGAGTTTTAGAAATCACATACACATATACACATCTCTACACAACACTCCACACCAGCTCTAACCTTATAATATGGATTTACTAATATATGAACTTTATTGTATATAAAAAAACTTACGCATCTATTCGAGGACGAACTCTTATCTTCCTTACGCCGATGGGAGGTGCGAGTGAATCGAATACATATACCGCGTCCGAGGGAAAATAGACGACCAACAGAATCCAATGGTCACTAAAACAAACCCAACTAAATGATTATTTATAACATAAGCTATGAATTAAGAAAATATGTATCTTATTTTCTTACCCGTTACAATAAGGCGCAAACAAGTAAGTTCTGGCCTGATACGAGTTAGGAAATCATATCAGCCAGGAAATCAGCCTCGCTATTTGCTGTCTCAAGTTCCATAGCAGCCAAACGACTCGGGTCGCAACACTTGAAGCTCTCAGACTCGTTATTAAGATACCTGAGAATATGATTACTCAATAAAATGTAAAAAACAAAAAATAAAACTTGAATGATTTATTGTTTCAACGAAATATTAAGTACACACTCACGATCTTGAACAGATCGACGAAGTCATTATTGTCCGTGTATACCAAATAGTCTTTGTTAGTTGGATTGTAATAGACGTCCCTCAACTGAATGAGAGGGAAGCTGACATACGCCGACGCGTGAGGCAAGGTATTCGAAGAGCTGGCGACACTGCGGGCCCAAACTGTTCATGACCCTCTGATCGAGGCTCGCGATGTAGTCATCTTGACGAATAGACATATTTGGCGCTTTAGCTGACGACTTTTCTTTCTGTGTCTACAATAGAATATATCACTAAACAATATTATTCGAAAATCAATAAATTGTACTTTATTACTGCATTATTCGAACATATTAACTATCTACTGAACGTAGCTGCCTAGTTCATCTCCAAGAGTTATCAGATGCATAGTTGGTATAGGCTGTTGGACCTCACCGAGAACGACGGTATCAACGGAGACAACAACGTTGTCTACTGTAACCGATGTTCCATGAATTGGAATGTCCCTTCGATGGCTAACATCAATCGAACCCTACGATACTATATGATTTTAAAAGAATAAATTGTTAATGCTACTAAGACATTAAGTCGTTGCACATCAACCAATAAGTAAGAATAAATGCATACTTTCACATTCATCGATAAGGGAAATGGCTCTAACATTTCGCCTCTTAAACCGCGAGAACTCGGTATCTGGTTGGGAGGGTCAAATCCAACATTGCCGCGGGCCACTTTGTCTTGCCCCCTGTTGGGTACCATAAGGCCCATTTGAGAGACATAGCCCTCATCTCCTCCCGCATCTCGTCCCTGAACTCGGCCCTCATCTCCTCCTACATCTTGGCCTTCAACTGGTCCCTCAACTTGGCCCTTAACTGATCGCTCGGATGAGTTCCCGAACACGCTTCGTATTGTCTCATCCTTCCCACATCCTCTAGGACACCCGCTATGATCATGTTTTCTATGAATTCTCGACAATGCGTCTTTGTGCCTATTAGGGACAAATTCTCCCCGCGCTTCTTCGATGTGCACCTCTACCTGTCAAATATGAGTTCTTGTAAGTAAGATATATATTTTGTAAGAAACGTTTACAAAGTTATACACTTACCAATTTCTCAGCCAGCTCTCGATTCGTCGGGGTGTCAAGGTGATAATATCCATCTTCACCTTTGCGGGCTCGGCTATGAAACTAGTCCTTAAGTCTATTATTTCCTTGGTGGATTGATTCAGAGATTACCATGTCTTCGGGGGGTATATGCCTTAAAGGGTCCTCGTCAACCCATTGGGTCGCCGACCTATATACCCTGTCGTGCCGAGATGGGGTATAAGTGGCGAGCCTAGCTTTGTTTAGCCTTCTCACTAATCTTCTGCAATATTCATAAAAAAGTAAGCTTGCATATATATATATATATATATATATATATATATATATATATATATATGGGTGTGAAAAACTGGACGACTATCAATCACCTGAAATTCAGTGGTTTCCCTGTTGTCCTTACATTCCCCCAATCCTTCATGACTGAGGTGCTCGTACTCGTTAGCCAACTCTGGTCCTTTCTTCTTCTCATTGACGGCATATTTTTTCTTCCAATTTTTGCGAAGCTCACCGGCTTTCTTTAGGACCTTCTTCTTTATAGTAGGATTGTCAAGCAGGTTACAGTACGCTGATAATATATTTTAATATAATTAAAATATGCAATAGATAATGAACACAAGTGAAATAATCACTAATTACCTGAATGTCTGCCCAAAGTACCTCCTTGAGCCAGACGTCGATCTGGCGCCAATTGGTCACGTAGTCGATAACTTGTGATCTTATGACATCGCCGATGTAGTTGCTAACCCTGGTATCATTATTGAAGATATAAATGTGCCTAAGAGGGGGTGAATTAGGCTTATAAAATTTTATGCTTCTTCTTTTCACAAATCCTAAGTGTAGTGACTTAGATATGCCTACTGATGCTCGTGACGAGTATGCCTGACATATCCTAGTTACGTCGGATGTGTCGGGTCTGTCTCACAGTGGTAAGGAAATAACTGAAAAGTAAATACGAGACAGGATTTTTGTAGAGGTTATATCCCCAACTGGAGTTTACTCTTCTCCTTGGGGTTTGCTCCCCAAGAGTTTAACCAATCACTATAATGCACCGTAGGTGGATACAAAACTGATTGATTAGCCCATTACACAATAGAAACAAGTCGAACACTAGACACTACTAGGACACACGCCGAGTTTTGTTCCTCGGAATCTCCTGATCCCGACAGAGACAACTCGCTATTGAAGGGTCCCCGAAACTCATCATTCCCTTCACGTGTGCGTAAAAGTCGACCTTGCCTCCTTGGTATTGCTCACGTCCGAAGAAAACACGTCCGAAGACAGAATATATGGTGGGAGGTAGGAATAACGGGATGAATCACTCGTGCAGTGATGGTCTCGCAAGTTCAAACTCAGTGTGGCAGAAAGCTGCCGCAAATGAAGCCTCAGGAATCTCTCAATATGTTTCTGGTAAAAGATCTCTCGTAGGCGTATGTTCACAAGTGTAAGTTCCTCGATATTCTGAAGTGTAGCTCATATATAATCCTTTACAATCAGCACTTCACATGGAAAATTATATCATATAATAGTCACCAAATCAAGCATAGTCCATGCAATTTTCGAGTCAATCATACCATATAAATCATGCTCTTAATAAATCATCACAACGGTCATATAACACATTAAAGCATGATTATATTCCATATAAAAACTCAATTTTGTTCTCAAGCATATTCAACCATTTCGCATATACTTACCATATCAGAACTTTCCATAAGTGATTCCCTGCTATCAGTTTCTAGAACAAGTCAATCCAGATTTACTTTCCAAGTATGACACACGAGATAGCAGCATATCAATTCCATATTTAGTACATATCAATCATATTTACCATGTTTAGCAATAATATCATATCATATCACAGTTGTCACGAATTTACTTGTCATGCGATGACTTTCCATATTTTAGAGATCACATCCGTGTTTAGCAACTACCATAAAATGGCATCTTATCCACAAAGTCAATCAAATTTATTCTTTCCTAAATATCATATTCCACTCAGCATAAGGAAAGATATCAATTCAATATTGCACATTAAATTTAGTGGAAAGCATGCAAAGAATCGTATATGTGACTTTCGTCCATGAATGACCTAGTATCAACGGATATATCACTTTCCATATATAAACATATTTTCCTTTTATAACTCTGTAGGATATCTCATGCGTTATTTCCATATATAGCACAGAACGATATATCCTATCACATGGGCTGCCTATAGCATGCGATCACCTAGTCTCATCAACTAATCACCAAATCATATGCGAATCAAATATTCAACACGTTAATCAGTCTATAGCTCATAATAAATGCATGTGTGAATATTTTCATATACTTAGACATTATATTGATCATAAATCGAATTGCTTAATTTATAAACCTAACGTCATTACAGCTACATTGTTCATCAAAACTCTCTAACACTCATAGACCAAAAAGGTCAACATTCTCCCCTTTTTGATGATGACATGTTATTGATGCAACACATAAGCATGTAAGGATATTCGATCACGTAAGTCCTAGCGCATATGTCTAAGTGTTCCATAATGACTACGCAGAGCATGCGATATTTCCTAATCACATATGATAAATATTTGCTCCCCCTGCCTAAGTGCAGTTATCTATATAACATGCAAAGTTATATCATGAATGAATTTGCTCCCCCTGTCTAAGTGCGGATATATCATGTCCTTTTCAAAGTTATATCATGAGTTCAAAATTTTGAGATTTACCCGTGAGTGTGCTCCCCATGCCTAAGTGCGCATTTTCCGAGCATGTTTCAAGCAATCGGATAATCATCGCAGCAAACACTTAGCACTTATCAACAAATCTCATGCACGTTAATTAGCACAAATAAGTATCAGAGTATCACTGTATCAGATCATGAGATCACGCATCAGAGTATATATATTTCAGGAAAGAATATTAAGCACAACATAGAGGCATCAGAGATATATCATAAGAGCAAATATTATATATTAGGGTTCCACGAACTTCCCTATATACGACCTACCTTCCGAACACCAAACACTTAGACGCTCAACGCCTAAAACTTACCTTACTCCCCCTTCATTATGAAAAAGGCTGGAGGGACACATAAAAACGAACTTGCAAAAGCAGAACAGAGAGGAATATCCTAATAGCAACTAGGATCAGAAAGGAACATATGGGCAGCCCACTGGCTTGAAGAGGTTTTGGAATCGGCGGATTTAGAAAGGGACTTCTTGATCATCTTGGAGAGCTTGGACAGCTTCAGCTACAACTCAGTGTACTGTTCTTTGAGCTTGCGGAAGTGCTTCTGATTATCGGCCTTGATATCGGAGATATTGGGCCGGATCGCTGTGATTCCTCCCAACGCTGAGCTCATCTTCATAGCGTCGTTATCGCTCTTAATCTTCGCATTTCCTAAAACTCATCGACTGACATATTCTTCTTAGCCTTGAACCAACCTTGACTTTTCGAGTAGTGAATCCCCATGCACTTCAGAGTCACTTGGTCCACGATGTGAACGGATCTGTCTTCCCAAGCAGGCGGCATAACTATGTTTTCACACTCAAGAAAATGAGTGAGTAACATCCCATAGAGCAAGGCCTTGTGTCTTCTCTCAAAGGCCTGGATCATGCTTCAGGACGATATACCCAAGGTTGAACTTGCGATTCTGAGATATCATATAGACAACGAACGTGCTCATAAAGTTCATGGTCACTGAATGGCCTCCACTGCCGATTTTTCCACTCCATAGAGTCATGTTGAGCAGTTTGTGAAGGAAGAAGAAGTCTATGGGTAATTGGTTCAGGGCTTCACCGTCCGAAAATCAAGGCTTACTACGGGTATTCCAGAGGTCTTAAAGACATCATCGGTATCAAACTCATCAGCGCGGCACCCGTCATACATATTGTAGTGGCAGAAAGGTTCATCAGGAACTCCCAGCATCTCGTTGATCTTCTTAGTGGTCCAGTTGATTCTGCCTCCCAGTACATACGAACGGACGTTGATGTGCTCATTGTACTCGTCATAGTCGAAGTTTGCATAGAATAGCTTGACGGCCTCAGGGTAGTATGGCTTGTTGATACTCAGGAACTGTTCCCAGCCAAAATCCTTAAGCCACGTGATAGCAGTTACAGCAGACAACTTGTCGAAAGCGACGCCACGACCTCGGGCGATATCTCTGTTGCTGAAACTTTTGTAGGTGGTGCGTTCAACAGGAATATTGTTTGGTTTTGACAGATCAAGAGGTGGTATGTCAGAAGGTTTTGGGGTCGATAGTGGAGATGGCTGAGTTTCTTCAAGTGGTGAGGGAGGTTTCTCAGGAGTTGTAGTTCGAGAGGGCGGTTTCTGGGTTTCCTTAGGAATATCGTCATGGATTTCTTAGTCTGAAGCAAAGTTTGCGGGTTCGGGTGATAGAACAGGGGTTTTAGTCGGAGTGAGACTGGTCTTCTTGCTTTTCTTCTTTTTCTTCTTGGTGATTTTGGCCGGAGAAGACAATTTTTTTCAGAGGATTTAGCTTTGGAACGGGTTTTTCGAATAGAGGGTGATGAGGCCAAGACTGGTTTGGGTGAATTCGAGAAGGATCGGACAGAGCTTCGTCGGACATGGGCTCCATACGCTTGCGGCTTGACGATTCAGCGGTAGTTTTCACCATTTTGAGAGCTTTAGGTTTGAAAGGAAGTTTGGAGATGGTGAAGATGATAGGATTGGAGAAGGTCGGTTCTGGATTTTTAAAGAGAAGGGTTGGTTTATTTTAGGAAGAGATAAGGATGGATTTCAAAATTCGAAATTTGAAATTTCAAAAGGAATGAGGAAACTGTCAGACAGATTGTCAGAAATATCAGACTGATTTGACGGGGTCTCATAATTAAGGAAAGGATTTGAATTGGCTGAATAGAAGGAACTTTTAAGATAGTCGAGTTTCCTTAAATAACTGAGCAAGCTGGAATGATTATACGAATTTCTTCCTAGAATAACTTAATCACATTCGAGGAGTATATCTAGAAGATCGTCCTAAAATAATCTAAATAGCTGAAGAAATGTCTTTGAATTGGATAACTATGAATTTCTCCTAAAAATACTAAAATCATACTTAAGGAAAAGATCTATAAGATCCGAGGAATTTATTCTAAGGGTTAAATGAATACCTTAGATTAAGATAACTACGAATTTCTACCTAAGATAGCATATCGTAGAGTAAATGGCAGAATTAGGCAGATTTACTAACCTTATTTTGCTCGATGATTCCCAATCGATCACGGATGTCGCAAAATCTTGCCTCAATTAGGGGATTTGTGAAGATATCGGGAAGCTGATCATTTGTTCCTACGAATTCCACACTGATATTCCCCTTCTGAACATGATCTCGTATAAAATTATGTAACCTCTATATGCTTAGTACGAGAGTGATGTACGGGATTCTTAGTAATACTAATGGCACTAGTGCTATTACACAGAATAGGAATTTTGTCATAACCTAACCCAAAATCACGAAGGGTTTGTTTCATCCAAAGTACTTGTTGACAACAATTTCCTAAGGCCATATATTCAGCTTCGGTTGTGGAGAGGGCGACAGCATTTTGCTTTCTACTAGACCAAGTTACTAGGGGAATTTCCAAATAATTGTCAAGTTCCACTAATACTTTTCCTATCTTCCCTACAGCCGGCATAGTCGGCATCGGAATATCCCATTAATGGGAATTCATCCGTATATGAATACCACAGACCAAAATTCACAGTACCTTTGATATATCTAAGTATACGCTTGACTGCTGTCAAGTGAGATTCCCTAGGGTCAGACTAATATCTCGAACACATACCAACAGCAAACATAATATCAGGGCGACTTGCAGTTAAGTAGAGAAGGCTTCCAATCATATCTCGATATTCTGTTTGATCAACTGTTGTACCTGATTCGTCACAATCTATTTTGGTGGTCTGATGCATAGGGGTGGAAATTGCTTTGGAATCGCTCATCCCGAATTTTGTCAGTTATTCCTTGTTGTACATTGTCTAGGATACAAAGGTTCCATTGTATAGTTGCTTTATTTGCAACCCAAGAAAGTAGTTCAGCTCACCCATCAAGCTCATCTCAAATTCCTTCTGCTTAGACTTAGAGAATTCCTCGCAAAGAAGGATATTAGTACTTCCAATATGATATCATCAACGTAGATTTGGACCAGTATCATGTGATCACCTTCATACTTAGCAAAAGTGTATTATCAATAGTTCCAGTCGAAAATCCTATGTCAATCAAAAACTTGCTTAACCTTTCATAACATGCCCTAGGAGCCATTTTAAACCATAAAATGCTTTATTCAATTTCAAGACATGATTTGGAAAATCATTCCTAGCGAAACCCAGTGGTTGTTCTACATAGACTTCCTCATTTATACAACCGTTTAAAAATGCACTTGTTACGTCCATTTGAGAAAGTTTAAAGCGTTTAAAGCATGCATATGCAAGTAAGACACGTATAGACTCTAATCAAGCTACCGGAGCAAACGTTTTATCGAAATCAATACATTCCTCCTGGGAATAACCTTTTGCAACTAACCTCGTTTTGTTTCTAGTGACATTACCGTGTTCGTCGAGTTTGTTGCGGAAGACCCATTTGGTTCCTATGATGGACTTTTCGTCGAGTCTCTCTACGAGTGTCCACGGTTGGCTCTTTTTGAACTGAGATAACTCATCCTCCATGGCATAGACCCAAGATATATCGTCTAGAGCTTCATGGACTACCTTTGGTTCCATCATTGAGAGCAGTACATCATGGGATTCCTCCGTATCCTGATTTCGTGCAGTAGCTCGAATTTTGATTCCAGATGTGATATTCCCTATCACTTGATCTATTGGATGACTGAAAGCATGTTTCCATTTTCTCCATTGCTGTTCATTAGCTTCTGGTTCCAGTGTCTCAACATTTTCGTCTTTTGGAATATCTTCCTCACTGTCTTTAGTATCCTGTAATTCTGCACAAGGCAAATCTATACCTTCATCATCAGTAGCATCTGCGTTAGGTACTTCATCAAAGTAACATGTATGGATTCCTGAACAGTCAGCTTTCTTTTATTATAAACATGATAGGCCTTAGAGTGACGATTGTAACCAAGGAATATCCCTTCATCTACCTTAGAGTTAAATTTTCCTCTGTTATCTCTATCATTCAAGATAGAACATTTACATCCAAATACACAAAAGTAACTTATATTTGGAGTTCTACCATGACAGATTTCGTTTGATGTTTTCTTTAATATCGGTCTAAGGAACACGCGATTTGACACATAACAGACTATACAAACAGCTTCCGCCCAGAACTGTTTAGGAATGTCATACTCATGTGACATAGATCTAGCCATTTCCTGTAACACCCTTTTTTTTGTTCAACTACGCCATTCTATTGGGGAGTTATAGGGGCAGAGAAGTTATGTCTATATCCATATTTATCACCGAATGATGCAAATGACTTACTATCAAATTCTAGTCCGTTATCACTGCGTATCCTACATAGGTTCATTTCTTTTTCATTTTCAAGTCTCTTTACTACTGATGCAAAGTTAGCTAATGCCTCATTCTTATGTGCAAGAAATATCACCCATGTATACCTGGAATAATCATCAACAATAACAAGGCATATCTTTTACCTCTCAGAGACATTATCTGAACCGGACCAAAAAGGTCGAGATGAAGCAGTCTGGATGTGGATATCACATTCTTTGCTTTGAACGATGTTTTGGTCTGCTTACCCATGTGGCACGCTTTGCATGTTTTGTCTTTGACGAACTTCATATAAGGAACACCTCGTACCATTGCATTGCTTGTAATATGAGACAGTAATTCCATGTTAGCATGTCCTAAGAGTCTGTGCCATAACCAGGTGTTATCCTGTGTCATTGCTAAGCACTTGACATTCTGGTCAGTGATATCATCAAGAGTAATACAGTAGATATTTCTATCCCTAGACGCACTAAATAACACCTTATTATCATTTTTGACAACACACTTATCATTTTCAAAAGTAACCGTATGACCTTTATCACATAATTGACTATACTAATGAGATTATGTTCTAGATTCTTAACCAACCATACGTCATCTATAGTAGTATGTAAAGTTTTACCAACAGTTCCAACTCCATAATCTTGCTTTTGTGTTGTCGGCGTAGGAGACATATCCTCCGTCATACGCTTTCACCTACACAAACATACTGATATCACATGTCATATGGTGGGAACACCCACTGTCGAGGTACCACTTATTTTTTATTGCTGGATTTTCTTCTTTGTACCTGCATGAATCAGATATTTTCTGAGGTGCCCAACTTTGATTGGGCCCTAAAAGGTTAGTGGCAAAATAACTCCTGTTAACACGTGATATATCATATGTCACGGACTGTGATCTCACAAAAACAGGCGAGCCAGTGTTAGAACTTTGATTCTTAGGAACCTGCTTTGGCCTCCAGATATATCTAGACCTATCAGCTCTCTTCAAAAAATAGTTGTTAGCATAATGACCGTGACGGCCGCATGAAAAACATTTAGGCTCCCTAACATCTTGTGGAGGTGCAGCATGTTTAGGTGTCGTGGAATATCCTATCCCTAATTTTCCAACATGTCTAGGAAGACTAAGTATTATATCAAGATTTTGTGTTGCTTCAAGAAGTCTATCAACAGTTCGTGTTTTTTCTTCTAAGGATTCCTTAAGAACAGACATGTCTCTAGATATATCATTATTTTGCTTCCTAAGCTCTTCACAATTACATAAGGCTTTTTCTTCCGTAAGGGTTTCTAGCTCGACTCTCAAGCGTTCATTTTCTAGATCCGTTTTGTGCTTTTCTCTAGCTACGTCATCTCGTTGCCTGACCAGACACTTTACTTGTGAGTTGAGCGACTTAATCCTTCATTCTGCGTTTTGAATTATCTCAATCATCTCTTATTTTTTATCTACTTCAGGAACTGAGGAAGCGTTATCATGAGACTGATCTTGCCTAGGATATAATTCATTTAGAAAGAGTATTTTCTTAATAGTGGATGAAGAAGATACCTGATCATCATTATCGGCCATGTAGGCGAGATCTTCCTCCTCTTCACTTCCGGCCTCTTCCCAGTTGGTGACCATGGCTTTCTGCTTCTTTATCTTTTTGTCACCATTTTCCATCGGACAGTTTGAGGCGAAATGGCCTAGCTTGTTGCACTTCAAGCATTTTTGCACATTGTTCCCGGATGACGATATTACCTTGTTCCTGGTTGGAACTTGGAGTTTCATTTGAACTTTCTTCTCAGCCGATGTCAAGACCCGTCATCCCGCCCTCGTATTCCGTTCGAAATCTAAGTGTTAATGCTTTGTTATCGTGCGAGTACGTAAAAATGCGAATAAAATTTTTCATTTTAAACGTGCATGCGGAAATCTTATATACATGTCAAAAGAATATTCGTAATTCGTTCTACAAATCATCGAAATCGTGTCTACACAAATACAAGTGTGTGTGTGTGCAGCCAAAAGCTCCCTATGCGCCCGCGGGCCTTCACAGGTCGTCATCCATACACACACTCCCAACCTCAAAGCGGTCGGATTGCGTCAAAAGATCGCCTCGCATAAAAGTCTGATCACGTACCGTGATCGTCAGTACCTACAACACGTAACATAAACAATGAGCCACCGAGGCTCAGTAAGCAGAAATTATGCATGAATGCACGTGTCCTAACGATCGACAATCCACGCCGTCGTTTTCTAACGCTCGTACTCTTTTTCCTCATTCTCGTACTCTTTTTCTTACTATTACTCTTTTCTTATACTCTTATTCATACGGGCCCTCGGCTTTCAATTCCCACTATGCACCCTATCATAGAGATCTCAAGTGTGGAGGTTCTCACACTAGAAGTCACCTTCCGGAATCTTCCCTTACTCAGTGTGGCCTCCACGCGGGTACTTCGCACTGGTAGCCAACACCGAAGCCAGCCACCACCTCGGAGGTCACCCGAAGGCATCTTCCCTCCGGGTAGTGTTTTTACACCGCTAGTAGGTCACCCGAGGGAATCTTCCCTTACTCAGCGTGTGCCCCGGGCCGCGTCCTCCAGGTTGTAACTTCCCGCATACGAGGTATTCCCCCAGCCTCTTATTCAGGCCTTATAGTACGGGGCTGAATTTTGTCAGTCTAAGTCGCATTCTTGTGTCTAAAGGTCATTTAGTTTGCTCCACTAGACACAAGCCAATTTACTTAAGTGAGGATTCTGGCATGTTATTGTTCCTTCTAAGGTCATTTAGTTTGCTCCACTAGACACAAAGCCAATTAGACACAAAGCCAATTTATCTTGCTCAATTGCTTGTCTTAACTAGTGATTCTTGGCTCCATACTCGCCTTTCGATGGATCCTTAGGAAAATGATTAGAGCACTTGGGAAATTCCTCACTTGGCCTCACATATATAAGTTTCAATCCTTTAATACAGCCTTTAGTCATCCATTTTGAGCTTCTTCGATACCCTTTTCTTCAATTGAAAACCCGCTGAGCCTTCAACCGACGACTGAATCTATGATGCGATTCAATCGAGAAAATGAGGGGGGAAAACGAGACGAAAAAAGATGGCAAAAGAAGGTAGAAACGCACACGAGGAATTCTCAACGCACAAAGCAGTCCAAAAGAACCTGCCCCTTGACTATCACAATCTCATATCATTAGAAGGGGGCATGGATCTTGCTGTGAACTTCTCATCAATAATCTCGTACACTCGTCAGAACGGCTGGAAAGAAGCACCACGAAGTGGACTTCTCCAACGATAATCCGGTCCTTATATCGAGACAACGAGAAGAGAAGCGCAGCCTTGGGTTCGACTCCACAACTGCGAACTTCTTCAAATCGATAATCTCTGAAACTTTTCTAGGGAATAAGAGAAAAGAAGCGCGGTATCGGCCCGAGAACGAACAAGAAGATCTTCGCCTTAGATAATCTCTCAGCCTCGTGGAGAAGCGAAGCTTTAGGTTGAGCAAGTGCAGACTGAGTCAAAGAAAAATTATTAAAGGATGCAAGCAATAAATAATAAAAGAAAACAGCAAAAGGAAGAGAATGACGAAGAAAAGGAAGAAGATCCCCAGTCCACAATTCCAAAACATATCCTTTCTTTTTTAGTCAGAGCCAAATTAAAACCCTTCATAGTCTCTATGATTCCAAATCAACGATCTTTCGTAAAGGTGAAATGATTAAAGACGCCTCGATCACAGGTAAATTGACTTAAGATTGCTTGTGTGACTTGAGTGATATAAATATAATCATCCCATGGTAAAAATAATTGAGTGCTAGAGTGAACCTAATGAGAGTTGTCGAAATGGATCATTCTATGAACTTAGGACTCTTTAAGTTTGACGACATGACTCGGCGGTATGTGATCTATTCGAGTGTCCGGTGAAAGTTTAGGCGTGACGATGATCGTAGCCAAAATAATCTGACCCCATACTTTTAATAATATTAATATACATATGAAAAAAACTAATCGCACATTCTGAATGCATGTTTAACTTGCATTGGCATTAAACTGATTAAATGCGAATATTTGTCTTTGCTCATACCCTCGCGCAAATCTTTATTACATGATTAGGGGAACATGTAACTAGTCTTAAGTGGTTAATTGCGTGTTGTATGATTGTTACTTGTATTGATTTGCATAGTTACGTGTTAAATCAATACATGTGCACTATTTGAGGGGGAGCATCTACAATGACCGTATGTTTTGAGCTCCAAATATTTTTGATGTTCTTACTTTAAGTGTTGCATAAATTTTTTATTCTTTTGATTCGCTTTGGACAACGCTTAAATAAGGAGGACTTCACAAATCTTCATGACTATGGACTCAAGACATTGGTAAAACAATTCAGGGGGAGCCTTATTAGAAAAACCCCTATTAACTCTCATATTCTCGACATTTTGCTCTAAGTATTGCAGATTTTCAAAGATCGATTTTGGAGCCAGATGTCAATTCTTCGAAAATACAGGGAGTTAAATTGCATTTTCGTTTACACGTAAAGGGAGTAATTCTGTGGTTTATTCTTAAAATTTAGGGATCAATCTGAATTATTAAGGAAAACTTACTATCGAGAAATTCGGGCGAATGTTAATCTTCAATCGCGATTTCTCGAGCGAAAATTAATTTGCGACCAAATTGCAATTTTCGCCTTCATATTGATGAGCAAACATCCACCGGAACCAAAAGATTTTCGATCTGAATTGTCGAGCGAAAATTCAACAGTAACCAAATCAAATCTCTCGATCGTAAACAGTAATGGGCTTAATCCTCTAAGTCTCGAAAACGTCTAATCAGCCCATATTAAACGAATCTTTAGGTTGCAGTCGAAATCCCTAAATACACGCAAAACCCTTGATCGCAAAATCAACAGTCAATTTCTCGAGCGAAAAACTTCTCCTAAAAGACGAACGTCAAAATCTTCAAAACTTTTCAATTTTTCAACTGATTTTCGTCTTTTGTGAAAATTGAATTCCAATTTGATTAAGTCACTTTTTGCATCGTAAAGATTTTAAATCGCAAATTATTTTGAGTTAGTCACCAATATAATAACGTTGATCGAAATTTATTTTCAATCGAGAAACTCAATTTGATTTTATGCGAGCGAAATATTACCGAGAGGAATAGATAAAATAGATGCTATATCTTTAAAAAACTTTCGAACGCAAACTTAAAGTCAAAAATTTCGATTTCAATTTTGTTCTCGATCGATAATTTTAAGCAGCGAAATTTCTTTTGAAAATAAATTTCTGGATCGCAAAAACATGCCGTGAAACTTTGATCGTTTAAGAATTTTCTCGATGGTTACTTAGTTTATCGTTGGCAATTTTCTCGATCGTAGAATTTCACAGTGAAAATCTTTTAAAATAGAAATACTTTCTCGCTCGTTAATTTTCATAGCAAAAAATTTTATTCACGCGCGAAAAAATTTTCCAATTGTAAATTCACTCGGAAATCTACTTTCTCGATCGTAAATTTACACGAAAATTTTTTCTCGATCGTAAAATTTCTCGACTACAGTATCATGTCTTAGGTCAAAACAAACTTAGAAAATTTTCTAAGTCTTTTTCACTGTAGCTTTAAATAGCGAATAAATTTTCGATCGCAAAATAAAACGGCACTTAGGAAATCAAAATTGAAATTTCAATTTTATGTGCGAAAATCTGACGGAGTGAACAGTGCATTTAAACACTTAGATAAATTTTCGACTAAAATCCCATATGACTACAATGCATAGGTCGAAATATCATTTTTGTGTGTCACTCTCGTATATCTATATGCAATCCATACATTCTTCAAATTAATTCGACTCAATTTTTGAATTAATAATTTACATTCCTTATGTGGATTTCAGATGGATCAATACCCTACATATAACCATATCTACGAGAAGGCCTTATACCTCAACGTCCACACACGAACTTCCAGTTAGACCTGACCACTCTTCGGTGTCCAGATGACATCATCGTGTACATTCTGCAAGGCATCCACTATGGCATGCACTTACAGTGACGGCATCAGTGCCGATGGTCTACCTCCAACAGTTTTGAGGGATGATCAAGAGCCGCATCTTGGACGGGCGTACCACTTTACCACGGTTGTAGGGACAAGGCATATCTGCATGGGCAAGAACGAGTTCAGAATTCTGCTCGACTCCCTCACAGCCAAAACTACGACCCCTATCATCAGATGCAGAACTGGTGCAGGATTTCCTCCAGATGGGGTACCGTCCGCCGTTCACCATGCTAGCTCAGATGCAGAGCAACGGGATTCCCCATCCATGTAAGACGCTATTCGGGATTATAAATAAGTGTCTATCCCCGAAGCACGTAGGCATCGACAAGGCAACGGCCACATCCTCTGGAAATTTCACGGAGTCGTGTTCTCGCGGAATTACGATTTCGCTCAACTGATCTGGAACGACCTAGCAGAGCAGATCAGACAAAAAGAGAACAAATGGTCCAAGAACGTGCCGTAAGCGAGATGGTTCTCCGTCATCATCCGCCAACATATGGAGATGCACGAGCAAATTCCTCGCCTGCCTCCGGGAGGAAAATATCAGCCACAGGGGTCAAGTTCTTCCACAACTCAAGGCTGGTAGACCAAGCTCATCCTTCAATGCCCATTACACTCAACCTTCTTCGGCTCGCTGACCCCACGGGAGCCGAATATCAAAGATACTGTCGGGAATATCATCTCACAGAGCAAGTGATTTGAGGGCCCCCGATAGATTTTCCACGTGAGCCCTCCACAACAACGACACTCAAGCCCTGAGGCAATGATGATTGATGAAGTGGCCCAGGAGCTGGAGCAGGAGCTACCAACTCAGGACTAACACATTCCTGACATAGACGCCACGTTGATCGATGGTGTGGCAGCAGAGTTGGAACAAGAAGCTTTTGAAGAAACATTCCAAGTGGAAGTGACCGTACATGTTGGCGTGCTCGAAGAAAATATTGAGAAGGTTATTCAACAAGGAGCACAGCCCGAGACAGAAATGGGGCAAAGGTCACTTCCATGGGTGACGGATCAGGCTCCTGAGGACATAGAACGTGGTCTCACTCCTCACACAGCCACCCCATCCGACACGGAGTCAGATGAGGAGATCAGCCTGATGAGACGGACTCCCAGACGACTTATTATACAAATCGTGTCCCTCTTTACCGACGTCACCACCGCACCAGATACCGCGTCGATCGCCCCTTCAAGTGCTGCGGCCACTTCTTCGCTCAATCTTGAGCCGCAACAAAATCTTCCGGTGTCTGGTTCGCAGGCCCAAACCGAGCCTGTCGAAACACCCATTGAGGAGTATCTTCCAGATTCGACTCAAGGATTGGGTGGAAGTCTCGTAGAGTCACAACCTCAAGTGACTCTGAGCCAACCTGAGGAGCCGGTGCCTGCTCAAGGGTTGTTAACAGGCGACATCTGTCGTCCTGGAACATCAGTGGAGACGTCCGCTCCGTTTGTGACTGAAGACCACTCAAGGCCGCCCTCTCCTCAGCACTTAAATCTTTCGAAGACAAGATCATGGAGAGCGTGCGTACGACTATCGAGACGTACCGACAAGATCGAGGGAAAGCACCCGTCTCAGAGTCAACTTCAGCACAACCCGACCTCAAAACCCCACAACCCACACCCACCGACCCTCTACAAAACTCTTCCATCCTAATCAACCCATATACCGTCCCAATCACCGAGCTCCATGACATCCTTCTAGCCCGCCTCATCGGTCTTACCATCCGGTCGCCTCAGGAGGAGTCACTCTATAGGCGACTGGTAGACCATCCTGAGCCACCTACCCAAACATGCCGAGGCCAAAGCTCTCACTCAAGACACCGACATGACGATCCTGACAATCAGAATCCTCATGAGGGGGAGAAGAGGCCAAGGACAACAACAAGTGGCCAAGGACAAGGCGCGGGTGCAACGCAATCAGGCGCTGGAGCAAGTGAAACCCAAACCACCCAAACTACCCACACCACGCACCGCACCACCACTCTAACCCACATCGACCCACCAACCTTTCACCTAAGGACGCCTCCGCCCACACCACCGACTCTGACAAGCCCCTTGCTTCCGGAAGAAGAAGCAAGTGCGGCCATGCTCATAGCTCTGGCACAAACCCAAACTACTCCCTCAACAGCTCCATAACACCGGGCCCTTCAGGACACGGCGTCAACCCACATGAATTTCTCGACAAATTCATATTTGAAGAACAGTGGGCGATCTATTATATGCCCGAGGAGCATCAAGTACAACGGCTCAAGGAGTTCGACAAATTTTGAAACAAGCTTCGGTGGACCTCGTGCTGATAGAAGACGACGAACTTCCGGAAGGTGTAGACCACGAACAAGATCCCACAGGGCTTTCAAAGTTGATCATGCAACGAGCGGTTTCCCCCGCACAGACAAATGCCAGGGACCATTCGGATCGACACGCCGTGGTAGAATATCCGAATAGATATACACTTCCTCGAAGAAGTCCGTCAGAATATTTGAAGGTCATCGGACAGAATCAAAAAGCCGAACGAATTTGAGCTGAGAGGATCTCTCACTGGGATCAGCAGAAGAGGATGACTTACCCCTAGATGCTGACTCAACTTGGACCTGACGTACGGCTGGGGATGACTAAAGGAGAAGTCAAGAGCCACTATCAGAGTCTGTCCCCAATTTGCCAGCTTCTCAGCATCTACTATGCCAAAGGAGGTCTTCCAACCCCAACTTACATTATTGAGCGAGTGGACAGAACCCGTGAGGAACTAAGAGAGAGCGACCTTCCGTATCTCCCTGCCGACGAGGTATACAATCTCTATCAGCTGTACGTGGAGAAGTACAAAGGTCCTCAAGGCTTCGTCAAGAAAAAGGCCTCGAAGGGCTCTACCGGTTCATGATACGCCAAGTCAAGTACTTCGTCGCGCATGACCTTCAGATGGCTCTGGAGAGAAACATGAAGAAGGTCAACATGACCGAACCACTCAACAAAGGACCTGAGATCGAAGGGCTTCCAAGCAATCATGTGCACATCAGCTCAGTCCTAGGCATCACCTACCACGATCCAATCGCAAAGAAGACTAGGTTGATGCTGAAGACTGAGACAGAATTTTTGCGACGGAACGCTCAAGTCATCAGGAGGAATATTGAGCAAAGGTTGGAAGAAATCAACCGAGAGACGGTGCTGAGAATCCACAGGTTCGTGAGGGAACAACCGCTCCTGATGGAATTGCTAGATGATTTCCAGGAGCGTCTGAAAACAGTTAGAAACTATGAGCATGCGTTGGGTTTGCGCAGATCGTATTACGCCCGACGGGGACAAACAGCGCCGAAACGCAATCAAGCACAAAGGGGGAGATTGTAGAGTATATATTTTAATTGTACTTGATTTTATTAGTTGTCCTTATAATTAGGGGCGTTTTGTATAGTAGCCCTTAGATTAGGACTAGTTTGATATTTATACCAAGTGTGTTTGGTATAAATACATGTGAACAATTAGAGCTTAATACAGAAAATTAGAAAATTGATCCTAAAGGCTGTCAAATTCATTTCTAGAGAGGAAACTTACAAAACTTTCTCACACTAACGGTTTTTATCTCTCGAGTTCTTCAACGAAAGGTTTTCGATCGATATTCAATCCGTTCAATTCTAATCGATTTCCTTAGAATTCGGGCCTAGGATTAATTGTGTTGACTAACGGGGACCTAACCCAAAGAATTTGTCGAACAAATTCTCTGGTGATGCTTATGGTCTCGTTTGCAATTTGGGCCTCATAGTAAGTACTATTATCTCGAGCTATCTTGGTCTTTATCGTCCCCCGGAATTGTTGAAATAGACTGTAGGGACTTGGACTGAAGCCGAAAGCGTATCCAAGATGGTGGTTCCTCAAAATGGATGGAATGATCTCGTCCTGACACTTGGAAGTGTTCAGGTCGAGTTGGAAGTTGTTGTCTCTGATCACAATCCATTTTGAGATAAACAAGGTCCATCGGTGTCCTCATGTTTGTTCATTTTTTTTGGACACCGGGAATTCCTGCCTAAACTGCACACAGATGAGAGAAACGAGATTGGAAATGTAACATTATAATAAAGAAAGACTTTGTATTACAAAATGATGTGGACTAGAATAAAATTCGTTTTCTGAAAATTAATTCGGTCCAACACTATTTGGCCCATTTAGATTTTAAAGAAGTTCGGTCGAAATTTTCTAAATGTTGTTCGCGAATCTGAGTAAAATTTTGTTAAGTATAGTTCGCGAATTAGTTTTAGAGATTTTGTTTACTCAGTTCGCGAACTTCGACTTCGAAAATTCTGGGCCCAAACTGTTCGGCCCAACTGAGTTTGAAGAAAACTTCGAAAATTTTGTAGAAAACTTTGGAAAATTTTGCTAAGTAAGATTCGCGAATCAGTTTAAGTTGTTTTTACTCAATTCGCGAATTGATTTGGTAATTTGAAATTGGGAAATTCTTAGTTCACGAACTTGTTTCTAAAGGATTTCGCGGATTCCATATTCCGAACTCGGAGTTTTGCGGGTCTGTACGAGTGAGAGTTCGTGAATTAAAAAATACCAACTTCGCAAACATAAATTGGGAACTTAATTCGCGAATCAACACTTATGCGAATTGGCTAAGTCAATTATGAAAACGAAAGCGATTCGCGAAGTAAACATTTCAACAAATAGAGTGCGCTAAACATGCGATCTGCGAATTGGACGTAGTCAAAATTAAAACATTTAGAGTTCGTAAAAACATCTTTGGATTCGTGAAGTTCTGCTTTGAAAGATCAAACGAAATATTTTATAATCTGTCACGAACCCTAATTGTATCACCTCTTATGGAAACAAAAATAGAGTCGAAATTTGATTAAAGAGGATAACTTCCTTTTCAGTAAAAACACGACTCGTTTTAACAGGAAAACAGACTAATTTCTCCTAAAATTAAGCGCAAAGAACCTGTACTTCGGATAATCAGTCCTGCAACATAAAAACAGAGAAATAGATTAAAATCGATTAGTTCCATACCACAGAGAGGTTCGTGATGATTTGAGACGACACAGTAGTTTCGGAAGATTTTGGAGTGTGATTCTTGAGATGAGAGTAACAATTTGAGAGATTAAGAAGTTCGCGAGTTCGGGAGTTCGGGAAATGAGTTTTGTGAATTTGGGAATTTCGCGAATTAGGTTAAACAAATTTCACGGGCGGAAAGGTTGAATTTAAGTTGAACTTGGGCCGCGAAAACTTAAGTAGTAGGCCCACTACCGATTTGCGAAGCTAAAGTGGTTATGCGAATTGTAGTTCGCGAAGTCTCCGATTCGCAAACTATTAGTGAAGATTTGACTAGTCAATAACTGAATGGCTTCGCGAATTGTGACACGGTGATTTCGCGAAGTTGAGTCCGCGAATCTTGAGTTCACGAATTGAGTTTCCGAATCGCGACTAGTATGGTCCGTGAAACTTTGCGGGCCTGCAGATTTGGTCCGCAGAGTGTTTTGACAGGCAGGCCCATAACGAATTTGAAACATAAAAGCCCAAAAGAATTCACGAATTGAAGATATAAAATGATGCACTGATTCGCGATCTAGACTGAGAATTTGACGAATCCAATTGGAGGATTTGCGAATTGGAAGAAAGGCAAAGTTTGTGAAGTAAATTCGTTAAGTGTGAGTTTAAGAAATCAAGGTGTTAGTTCGCGATCTAAATTTTGAAGAATGTAGTTTGCGACTCAATACTATGATATATGAAATTTTCAACTGACCTAAAACACAAATATTAGCCCTATACTATCTATTTGACTCGATCAACCAGCCTAATAATTACCAAATTGACAAGTATCAAGATTGATTTAGCGTGAAGCAAAATCTGACAAACGACGAAGAAAGCATCGCTTTCATTCGCGGCGCTGATCTCTCAGGTCAAAAATTTCATCTGTATAATTGATTAAGTTGGTTGAAGCAATAATGATGATACTCTTCAATTATGCCTATAAATAGACAAAACTCGAATCAATACTTTGATACGAATACCACCAACCCATTTATATTCTCGCATTTTCAGCACTCTTACAAACGAATGGACTGGATGCAGCAAGACCAACAAAATGAGACTGAAGAACATGCAGAGTTCAGACGTAATTTTGAACGCAATTTGGATATGCTGGCGTTTGAGCTTTTCCTTCTGTTGTGCTTATTCGTCGCTTTTCTAGCTGTTCTGTATTGTGTCCTCATAGGACGTACTAGTTTTTGAGAGCGTTTTGTTTTACGTTGAGTGGTTTTATGTTGAGTGCATTTTTCGCATTTGGGATGTTTTGAGAGTGTTTCTTCACTTATTCTTTTTAAATTATGAGTCGTTGAATGATTAATTTGCGAAAACCACCTACTCCCCCTAAATTTTTGGATTAGAACTCTCCCTAAATTAAATGCCTATCGAGACTCTGAAGAATTTGTTCAGTCACTTACTCCCCCTCGATGCATGATATATCATTTTTCCCCCTCGATGTAGTGCCATCAGCATTGGCTCTACAGCGACTTATTTTAGTGAAAAAGAACGAACTAAATTTTATTGTAAAAGAGCCTAAAAATAAAGAAAAACAGAAAAATAAAGTAACTAACATGCACGCACAAAAATGAAAGATTGTAAGATGCAGAGCAGTAGACAAGTAATGAACCGTTGGGAGGCATAATAGAAATTAAAAATTGAGATTCAACATTCCCAACTTTGCAACTTAGAATTGGAATCGTTTCTGATCCAATGCTTTTGTAAACAAGCCCTCTAGTTGAATCTCTGTATTGACGAAATACATTTCAATTATGCCTCTTTCTACTTGGTCCTTTATGAAATGATATCTTAGGTCTATGTTCTTAGTGTGTGAATGGTGAACAGGATTGCACGTTATTGCAATGGCACTTTTAGAATCACAACAAATAGGAATTCTATTGAAATCAAATCCGTAATCTCGTAGTTGAGTTCTGATCCACTGTGAGCAACGACTTGCGGCAGCAACATATTCAGCTTCTGCCGTGGAAGTTGACACACAATTTTGTTTCTTAGAAGCCCAACATACGAATTTGTCTCCAAGGAATTGGATGTTGCCCGATGTGCTTTTTCTGTCCAATCTGCAGCCTGCGAAATCTGCATCAGAGTATCCAATTAGTTTCATACCTGAGTTCTTAGGATACCAAAATCCTAGATACTTCAGAATTCTCTTGACTGCATGAAGATGCGACTAATTTGGATTAGCTTGGAATCGAGCACATAGGCATGTAGAAAATAGAATATCTGGTCGGCTGGCAGTGAGATAGAGCAGAGAGCATATAATTCCTCTGTAATGGGTAGTATCTACAGGTTCACCCAAGTGATCTGCGTCGAGTGAGCAAGAAGTGGACATTGGAGTACTTGAAGATTTGCTCTTGTCGATTCCATATTTTCAGAGAATGTCGTGGATGTACTTGGATTGATTTATAAATACCCATCTTGAAGCTGCTTGATTTGCAGTCCAAGGAAGAAAGACATTTCTCCCATCAAAGTGCTGCTGAATTCGACACATAATTTTGGTTGGTTGAGCCGAAGATGATGTCATCCACGTAGATTTGGACAAGCACGATATCTGAACTATCTTTCTGGACGAACAGTGTGGTATCAATTTTTCCTTTAGTGAAGCCCGAGTTGATAAGGAAGTCGGATAAACCTCGTATCAGGCTCCTTGAGCTTGCTTTATCCCATATCGTGCTTTGTCGAGTTTATATACGAAGTCTGGATGTTCTGTATCGAGGAATCCGTCAGGGTGGGGGACATACACTTCTTTAGGGGTGTTTAACCGAACCGAACCGAACCGAACCGAATTTTCGGTTAACCGAAAGTTCGGTGAAGGATTTTATAAACCGAAAAACCGAACCGAATATTTCGGTTCGGTTTCGGTTTTACCGATTTTTTTCGGTTCGATTCGGTTAACCGACCAAATAACCGGATTTAAATTAAAAAATAAAAAATAATATTATCTATCTTATAAATATACATTATCATTATATATTTTAATTTACCTCAAATTTTTTCATACTTTATTATATATTTTATATTAGAAATATATATTATCATATATATATATATATTTTATATAAACTTTCACAATTTTTTCTTATTTTATTAAATATGGTGGATATATTATTAATATAAGACATATTATCATTATATATTTGATATAATATATATATGTATATGAAAAATAGAAAAATTAGAGTTCGGTTTCTCAGTTCGGTTCGGTTTACAAGGTTAATAAACCGAAACCGAAGCTAATTTTATTCGGTTATCAAAATGAACACCGAATACCGAACCGATTCGGTTCGGTATTCGTTACGAACCAAAACTTCGGTTTCGGTTCGGTTCAGTCGGTTAACCGACATATGAACACCCCTACACTTCTTCCTTCAAAATCCCATTCAAGAAGGCGGTCTTGACGTCCATTTGATGACAATAAATCTTTGTGTGTTGCCTATGCTAGGAATAATCTGATTGCTTCAATTCCTGCTACAGGGGCAAAAGTCTCATCGTAGTCAATTCCTTCTTGCTGATTGTACCCCTTAGCTACAAGTCTAGCCTTGTTACGAATTACGACACCATCCTCATCTTTCTTGTTTTTAAATACCCATTTTGTTTCAATCAGCGTCTTGCCTTTTGGACGGGACTAAGTTCCAGACTTTGAGACGCTCGAACTGATTGCTTTCTTCTTGCATAGCAACTATCCAGTTTGAGTCACGTAGTGCATCTATTACTCTTGTAGGTTCTATTTGGTTCAAGAAAAAGTAAAATTACTCTCATTTGATATCGAACCTCTAGTCTTTACTCCTGTTGTGGGGTCTCCTAATAGTTGATCCGTAGATGACTTCTAATCCATTTCTTTTCGTGCGGTAAAGTAGCTTCATCCATTTCTGATCCCTCATTAAGTGGGTACTCGATCCCAAGGCAGTAGTGTTGCTAGTGGAAGTCGATGAGTTATCCGTCGATGCTACAGGAACCGAGTTATCTATGTCTGAGGGTGGTTGTTCAGGAATGGGTGCTGATTCAGAAGATGATGGACTAGGACTGGGTTCTGTATCAGGCAAGGGATCGTTAGTGTCCTGTTTGGTTTGTAGAGAAAACAAGTGTTCAAAAAGTTGATCCAGGTCCATTTTCTCTTGAGCTTGTTGACCGAGACATGTTGGGTTGCAGTGTCTTGAGTTATCAACTGCATGTTGTCGGTGTTGTTCTAACTTTTCTTTCTCGGACCCTGGTTCTGAACGGTCCTGTTCAGAAGCGCCACTTGAGGACTCTCCTAATTCCGTACGTGGGTGAGTAGAACCTATAGATGTTGGTTCAAGTCCTGAGTTGCTCTGTCCAGAATTAATTTGTAGACCTCATCGAAAGTGACATTTGCACTTTCAATGATCGTTCGCCTGTCACGAAGATAAACCCGATATGCTTTAGATTGCACAGAGTAGCCCACAAAAATTCCTTTTGTAGCCTTTGGAAAGAAGCTTGAATCGTTGAACTGAGAAGTGGAAAGAAGCTTGAATCGTTCCAAGAGACCAAGAAGGTGGAAGAAACAAAAGAGACAGAGGCATTCTACAGAGCGAAGTCACGGCCACAGACACTATGGTTCATGGCCCTGAAAGAACAAACGGGCCGAAGAAGTAGAGGACGAGTCAGATTCACTCTTGGACGAAAAGAAGGTCAACCCACTCCACTGATAAAAATCCGACCTCCATATCCAGCGGCTTTACGAAAAGGGAAGAATCATGAGGATTTTGATCGTTTCATTAATATATTTAAAAAACTTGAAGTTAATATCCCCTTTATTGAGGCTTTGTTACAGATGCCAACGTACGCCAAATGCCTGAAGGAGCTACTATTCAAGAGAAACAAGTTAGAAGAAGACAGAACGATTGCTCTCACTGAAGAATGTTCAGCCGTATTATAAAAGAAGCTTCCGTCGAAGCTTAAGGATCGAGGGAGTTTCTCTATTCCTTGTTCTATTGGATCTCTTACATTTAATAACGTGTTATGCGATCTTGGTGCGAGTATTAATTTGATGCCATTTTCATTATTTATGAAATTGGGACTTGGCGAGCCGAAACCCACATCGACTATCCTCCAGCTCGCCGATAGATCAATCATGTATCCACGAGGAAAAATGAAAGATGTATTGATGAAGGTCGGAGAGCATTACTTCCCGGGTGATTTTATTGTCTTGGATATGGAAGAAGATGATAACCTCCCATTGATACTTGGACGTCCGTTCCTCAGCACGGCAAGAGCTATTATTGATGTCGGTAGCGGTAAACTTATTTTGCAAGTTGGGGATGAGAAAGTGGAATTTGATGTTTATAAATCTAAGAAATGCCCCACTGATGAATCTTGCTCGTTTATCGATATTTTATACCCGTGTGCTTTTAAGTGTTCTGAGTCTTTCAGGTACAACTTGCCTGGAGAGAATACCAGCAAGCTGAAGGACCGCCAGAACACAAAGGCTGATGCTCGAATAGATTCGCCGAACGGGAACACGGCTAAATCTAACTATAGCATAGTCTCTTCTGTGCTGAACTTTAACAAGTGGACACCATGGGCTAAAAATAGTAGTGGCTCTAAATCTATCAAAAAGGTGGCTTCGCCGAAGAAAAAGAAGAAGCTTCGTCGGAAAGACAGCACAGAAGATGGCATCTACATATGGCAAAAAAGGAGAACCATCAACCCTACTCAATGATGCATACTCCATCGCCGAGAAAAGGGAACCCATGGTGTACAACGATCGAGATGTTTGGAAAGAAAACTCGATCAACATCGATCATCCACCAGAATAAGCGGTTTGCGAGTCGAGCTAACGACTATAAAAGCAGCGCTTCTTGGGAGGCAAACCAAGGCCTATCGATGCATATATATTATTTTATTAAGTCCTACTTACTTTATAGCCTATTTCTTTTTTTCTAATAAACTCTCACGGTGCCGCCTAGTCACATTTTCTCGCAGGCTCATAACCAGTTTGGGGTTGTCCGTTCGCGATGGTTGCTTGTTCACTACAGATAAATCAACAAAGTCTTCTACATCGATCGGCGTAAAATTCAGGAAGTATCACTTCTACTCTTTCTGTTCTTCTAATTTACACATTGAGGACAATGTACTATTTAGTTTGGGGGTGGGATGTGACACATGCTAGATTTAATATGCTTACGTGTATCGATGTGTTTCGGTCTTTTTAAATGGGTATAACTGATGAAGGTTGCGATTCGAACGTCATCTGTCATCTCCTGTCAATGATGTAAAATTCTAAACTTTTATCATGTCGTGATATGATTCGATGAATTGAGTGAGATAGTCTTACATGTTGCATTGTCGTGATATTAGCATGATATTTTTGGCTATATTGACTGCTTTAGGAGAGTATTACGTATCATGAAGCACAAACCCATTATATGTGAGTATTGAGCCTTCAGAGATGAATTCTGAGCAACTCATTATGCTCGGTGTTTATTCTTGTGTGACACGCATGGACTGAATATTTTCGAACTTGCTCTGTTATGCATGTCAATGGTTACTATGTGGATTTTTGTGTTTGAAAATGAGAAGGGCACTAGGATTGAGTCATTGGCCTAAATATTTCCCTACCTTACGTATTTACCACTTAGTGAGCCCCTTTTAGCCTATTTGACTTATTTTTGTTGAGTTGGAGCCCAGATACTTAGCCTAATTGCCTCAAATTTAGCTATACACCCCTCATCAACGTGTTAATATATCGATATCGTGAGTAGTGACTTGTTGGTTGAGAAGGAGCTAATCGTCGATGCATGTCAGTTATGAACTCGTCCTATGATATAGATCTCTCATCGCAATATTGCAGCGGACTAGAAACCTCTCCCTTCGATAATGCGTACAAAAAAAACATAGGAGGGGCTGGTTCGAAAAAAAAAAGAAAAGAGAGAGAGAGAAAGAAAAAAAAAAGAAAAAAAGCAAAAAAAAAAGAAGGCGAGCGAGAAGAGCTAGAAAAGGTGAAAGGATGAGTCGTTTGAAAGGCACGACGTTAGAAGAGCAAAATAAGTGGTGAGAAGAGCGATTCGATGATTGACACGTTTGATACTTTTAGCTCACTTTCCCATATGACGACCCTTTCAAAACCCAAGCCCCATTGCAACCCTTGATGACATACCCTTTGATTCGTGCATGACTTCTACTATGTGACTCTGGTATGATATATTTGCAAGCATAGAGTAAATTCTTTTCATGTCGTGAATTGAGCGTCCTTATACAGATCCCTTAGAAAAAAACCTTCAAGCGACTTGAGCGATCCTTGTGAGAGTTGTGGATTGATGCGTGGTATAATTCTAGAAATGTCTTTCGTGCTATGATAATATTGCGACCTATGACTTCATGCTTCGTGTTCTGACTAGATTATTCATTAATTGATATTATCTCGACCTTCTATTCTTTTACGTTTTCTAAGACGACGAAAAGAAGAGTTTCATTGACTGATGTTTCATGATCCTAACTTGATTTGGTTTTATTCCGCTTTGATGATCGAGGACAATCGAAGCTAGTTTGGGGTTGTTGATAAGTTAGGATTTTACGTAATTTTATGCCCAATAATAGCATATTTTTTGTCATTGTCTATAAAATAATACTCGGATATCCTATGCTCGCGTTTATATTTCATATTTTGCAGATATCAGGAGAAAAAGAATCGAAGTCGAGGAACTACGACATTGGTGCAATTATGAGAGTTTGGGCTACAATTATGAAAAAATGGTCCATGGGCTTTTAGTTTTTTCAACTAAGAGAAGAAGTCATGTATATCACCTATACTCCAAGATATGCGCACCAAAGAAGGAAAAAGTCAAAGTTTGAATATGCAAAGTTTATGTCAAAAAAGATTCTGACAAATCATATCTTAAGTCGGCCAACCGGTTTCTATAAAAGGATGGAGGGCAGCGATTGGAAAAAATAATAGAGGGCAGCGAATAAAAAGGGGAACGACTGCTGAAATTGAAAGAGAGCGAAGTAAGATTATCAAACAGACGAAGCTTTTGGCGGCTGAGAATAAAAAAAGCAGGCGCGATTATTTCCGGCCGCAAAAGCGAAGTTTTTCTATTATTTCTCATTATATATTTGAATATTTTGTGCTTCTATTTTATTAATATGCTAGCTTAAGTTTCCTTGGGATTAAGGCCATGATAGGCCGAATAATGACTGCATATTAATATTTTTCTTATCCTATTTGATCGTGTTAATCGAGTCACGTGTTCCTTGTTTGCGCTTAATGCTTCTGTATGCTTATTTGATTGTTTATGAGACAGACAAAGTGATGATTAGACCGGTTAGAACGATAAACATCGAACATCACTACGTAAAATCGACCAGAGATTGAATTCAGTTTTGTATGTGTGGTTTCCGAATCCTTAAGCACAAGCGTTTAAGCTCGGTGAATTTCATAGAGACTGAATGCGTGCGTGGAAACTACAATCCTATAGACATATACGGGTTGGTTCTCTATCGCATAGGATCGCTATTGCGGGACAAACGAGTAGCGATTGTCATAGGAAATTATACCTTGACTGAGATTCATGATGGTTAGATATGATGGATTTTTGAAGACGTAGGAATTTTGTGCTGAACATGTGCCTTGGTCACTTGTTGTCAATCGATCTTTATCTCATCTATTTTATTTGCGCCTATTTTATTATTTGTGCTTTTATTTCGTTTAATTAAATCATCAAAAAACTATAAAAATTCTCTTAGTCTAAGTTAGAATTAGATTTAATATCTTAGAATTAATGAAGCTATCTTCTGGATCGATACTCGGACTTCGTCCATTTTACTACTTGCACGACCCATTACACTTGCTAGTATTTGAGTGTCAAAATACAGAGCGAATAATACAATGATTATTAAATACATGCCCTATTCATTATACCCTCGAATGGCATTCTGATGGCAGATCCCCAACAATGTCCCACTTGCACTCAATGCCATGCGCTATGATATCGTAACCCCAATTATGGAGGTGTCGATCAAGCACTTCCTGTGAAAGAGGCTTGTTCAACGGGTCCACCACGTTATCTGCGGTGGTTATTTTCGGCGCAGCTATGTATCCATTCTCAACAAACCCACGCAGCACATGGTTTTTTCTTTCGATGAGTTTGGACTTTAAGTGAGACCTAGGTTCCTTGACCTGTGCTACTGCCCCACTATTGTCGCACCACAATGGTAGCGGGCGGTCAACTATGTCTGGAACAACTTCGAGTTCTTCTAAGAACTTCCACATCCAAACACCTTCCTTTGCTGCCTCAGAGGCTGCAATATACTTCTCCTCAGTGGTGGAATTAGTAGTAGTGCTTGCTTAGAACTTTTCCAAGATACTGCTCCACCATTGAGCGTATAGACAAAACTAGAAGTAGATTTTTGGTCATCAACATCCGACAGGAAATCCGAATCTGAATAACCATCCACCCCTGATTCTCCGGTTCCATAAATCAGTACCATATCTTTAGTCCGTCTAAGGTACTTGAAGATATTTTTTACTGCATTCCAATTCTTTACCAGGATTAGACTGGTACCGACTTCTCAAGGCATATACAATGTTAGGCCGCGTTAATCCAGATTATCCAAGAACACTTCAATAGATTAAACCTTCGATTGATGTGAACAGTACATTTGGAGGCTTAAGCGTATTGAATACGTGAGATTTTAAATGGAAAACTTCATTTAGAGCATTGTTAGGGTTTAAGCTTAAATACCTTAGAAAGGTATTAAGCTCATTGGGCCCCTAACAAGCCCATTACAACTACAAACCATGTAATCAAAATAAAGCATATAAAATACTTAATAGTGAAATACATAGACTTAGAATAAATACGTTGGACACTTCTAAAATATTCCTCACATTCTCCCCCGAAGTGTCCAAATTACAAGGTTGCCTATCGTCTAAGTCTTCATTTCTTCTTTTTCTTCAAGCGAGGAGGAGACGGATGTTCCCTGTGAGCTAAGTATGTCTTCCTGAATCCTACAGCGTGCTCGAACTGTCTGATGTCGTTTCTGAGAGCAATTCGATCTAGGATAGCTTGGATGAATTTATCCAGAACAGATTGTTTTGGTTTACCTGTGCCTTCGAGGATTGTATCGTCGGGGATCGTCTCTTGTCTTATCCTAAGTTGCTTTAGGATTATCTGCATAGTTCCTTCAGAGAACTTGGCAGCTTCTGATAATAAGAATGCCTGCATGATTTTTTGTTCGTTGTAGATTTGTGATCGCAGGTTGTGGTTCAAGGAAGATGTAACCTCCACCGAATTTATCCAGATCCTTGTACCTATTAACAGGCTGTGTCAAGTTCACTTTGCTCTTATTACTTTCCAAGGCCATTTGAAAGTCATGTGAGGCGTAGAACTTGATCTGCCTCAGCATGCATTCTTTGATAGCTCTGTATCCTTCTCTTTTCTCTCGACTATCGAGGATGAACTTCAGTTTGCCTAATGGAAAGAACAGAAGATTGGCTTTTGCAAACCTGTCGATAGACTGGTCCTACCTCTCTAACACATAGACATGGCCTATATATCTTCCCATCCCGCACTCCACCTTTTGAATATCACAGATGGCCATTTGAGCTCTGAGATGCTTCTTGTATTGCTCTGTAGTCATTCCACTTCTTCCCGAGATTTCCCAGAGCATGATCTGATGGCGAAGACCCTTGGACGTTTCTCGTAAGTGCTCAAGACCTCGAAGATTTAGCTCGTTGATCCCCTTTATTTCTTCATTTTTCTGCCAGATCCTTGGATAATAGTTTTCAAGGAAAGGCGCCTTGATCTTCGCGTTTCTCCAACGAGTTTCTATGAACTCGTAGCCTGGCGTTGGTCTCTCGGGCAATTGATGTTGAAGGAGGTCTGGAAGTTCTGGGAGGTCTGCTTCAGGGTTTTCTCCTTGCCCCTCATCTTCTCGCTCGATAAAACAGAAGTCTGATGCCGCCGCTTTTAAGAAACTTCTGACGCTTTCAATCCTCAGGCGGGACTCTTCTTCTATTTTTTTTAGTCGGCCACTCCTCTTTTAAGATGTATTTATCGATATAAACTTGAGGACCTTTGGGACGAGGGTTTAGTTGTCTGGACTGATTGGGTGGAGGTCCTTGAGGGAAAGGATACAACTTCGCCAAGAGAAGTTGTCTTGTTTGGCTCTGGCGTAGCTTGTCTTCCCCTGGAGGACCTTGGTGGTGGTGGTTGATTGGATGATCTGGAATAGCTGCCTCCATGGGTTTGAACTCCCCATCCTCGTGTGCGCGGCTGCCTTCACTTGTGGTTCTAGGCCTCTTCTCCCCCTCAGGACGATCCTGGTCGTCAGGATCGTCATGACAACGCTTTTTGCTGGGGCCTCCTTGGCGGCAGGTATCTGGTGGAGGAATGACTCCACCTGCCAGCAGTGTCCAATAGAGCTCTTCTTCTTCGTGGTTGTGCTTCATGTCGAGTTCTAGAAGGCGAGCAATACCGATGTCGAAGAGCTCGGTTAATGGCATGGTGTACGGATCAGGTTGAGTAGTTACTCGTGGTGGCAGTGATATGATGCGAGGTTGTGACAACGGTTGTTCCACCAGAGGGGCCTTTCCTTTGTCTGTGGAGGTTGTCTGAATGGCATCCCTAATGAGTCCTCGAACACGTGGTACGATGACATTTTCAAAGAACTCAAATAGGCGGTTCTCCAGGTAGGTCGTCATCACACCTGTATGAGTTGCTCCGGCGCCACTAGGGTTAGCCATTAGCACCCTGGCTAAGTCAGGGCGGCCTCGTCAACAGAAGTCCGTGGGACTTCAGTTTTCGTGGGTCGTCCGACCTCTCCTTGCGACACATCTTTAGTAGATGGTGCTTGGGTCGTTAAGGCCTCATCGAGGAGATGGGCTTGAGTGGAACGTTCATCGGGGCCACTTCCTATTGGCACACGTATAGGACTAGGTCCTCTACGGTGGCTCTCGGATGGTGAGCTGCTGAGATCATCATCATCCATGAGACTTCCGTCTAATCCTTGAAGAGCTTCAATTTTCTCTTTTATGGGCGTTGAGGCCTGTAAGACAGGCAGAGACTCGGACTGTGTCGTGGGAATAGTGATATCTTCTGTGGGAGTGGACACAGGAGCTGAGGTGTGTGTGATTTGGGGAGGGTCTGAGGATTTTGAGACACTTGCCGGTGGGAGGCAAGTGAATGGTCAGGTCCAGGTTGTGTTTGCGCCATTGGGACAGTTTCGGCATTTTCTATCCTAGGGGGTGACCCGGCTCTTCTGGCTGGGCGACTTCTGTCGGAGTTAGTTCGGGAATGTCTATTTGTTCGGACTCGTGTGGTTGGTCATGGATGGGTTGTTGGATGAACTGTTGGGGTTGTTAAGGGGCTGTCGAAGTTTCTGTGATTTCTCTCCTCTCTTCGATCTCGCTCTCACTCTCATTAACCCCTGGGGTAGACTCGGGTGGTTTTTCCTGAGTCACGGGGTTGGGGACGTTATATTTCTGGCAGTAGGTTTCGACAGCGTCGGGGCTTGCTAAAGTTAATAAGTCGCGCGAGATTGGCATAGTTGTGCGCGAGTATTTTTCATCGGTCTTACCTTTCTGAAGAAACTTGAGTTTGGGCGAGGTGTAATTTTCTTCGTCTGGTCCTGGTGGTATCCCCGGTGTTGTGGACATAAAGTGGTGGACACCGGGGATAGGGCAGGTTCTGTGGCTTCTTGGACTTTGACTTCGTTCGCTGCGTAACTTGATCGTCCAGGTCTAACATGATCAACTTGGCGTAATCATAGTTTTTCCTGAACATGATTCCATGGAAGATGCGAGGATGCTAATGTTGCATCTATCCCAGCCTGAGTGCTTCGGGGAGAAACACTTGTTGACAATCGCAAAGAGAGTCCGCCATGGATGTGGAATCATTGATTGCTGAAAACGGGAGACAAACTCTAGCCCATTTTTCGCATGTCGGCGTTCAGCTCGTCCTCGGATGCTTCATGTTCATATTCCGGTTGGCTTGGTAACCGAAGTGTAGAGTATATATTTTAATTGTGCTTGATTTTATTAGTTGTCCTTGTAATTAGGGGCATTTTGTATAGTAGTCCTTAGATTAGGACTAGTTTGATATTTATACCAAGTGTGTTTGGTATAAATACATGTGAACAATTAGAGCTCAATACAGAAAATTAGAGAATTGATCCTAAAGGCTGCCGAATCCATTTCTAGATAGAGAAACTTACAAAACTTTCTCACACTAACGGTTTTCTCTCTCGAGTTCTTCAACAAGGTTTTCGATCGATATTCAATCCATTCAATTCTAATCGATTTCCTTAGAATTCGTGCCTAGGATTAATTGTGTTGACTAACGGGGACCTAATAATTGGTATCGGAGCTGATTCGTTCGGTTTTGAATCGAAATTGTTAGAATTCGGATCGAAATTCATTTTCTGGAACTGTTCACGCGAAGAGCAGTTTTGGCGCGAAAAAGTTTTTCGATCTGAAGTGCCTAATTCTGTGCTTATATGATTTGATTTTGATGTCTCTGTGCCTGTTCTAGCAATAGAAATCCATGCCGATTAGATTCGTAGCAGTTTGAATGACAATTTAGCAGATTTAATCAAATTTGGACCGTTACTGTTTGCGCGAAGAACGAACTTGAACACAGCTTGATTTTGATCAAAATTGACATGTTTTCCTTCATAATGTGTTTAATTGTCTGTTCGTCCGTATCAAACATCTGATTACGATCAAAAACCTGCAATTTCATAGTCTAATTCATTGTTCTTGGTTGAATCAGTGTTAATTAGGGTTCTGATTGTGTTCGCAGAAATTCAATTTTTCTCGCTAAAGTTTTCGATCGCAGAAATTTCTCGATCGTAAACTTCGCGCGATAATTTTTATCGATCAGAGCACTAAGTCAGCGCTAAAACCGTCCTTCTAAGAACGAGTTTAGTAGAAAAATTATTTCGACGAAGACCTATTTTGACCTTTGCGCTCACAAAACTAACCGTCGAAATTTTTTTTGGTCAAAACTTCTACAGTTTGACCTAGCGAAAATTACTTACTATCGAAAAACTTTTCAGTCAACGATTTTATTTTGACTAAGCAAGGAACTTACTTTAAGTCCTGTTTCTTGCGATCGAAATAAATTCACGATTAAAAGATTTTTCTCGATCGAAGTTTTTGAACAAATTTTACTCGCTCGTAAATTTTCTCGCTGACACACTTTCTCGCACGAGAATAGTGACGTACATCTTAATTCCGACAGAATTATTTTCGATCGAAAATCTAAAGATAGATTTGAAAATAATTCTCGACTACTTTCATATCAAATGCTACTAACTAATTTGCTACTTGTAAAGCACATAACATCACTCAAATCAATCAAAACAACGAACGAAGATCCCTCGTTAACAACAAAGAGAAGACATGGATGCTTATTCGCTAGGAAATGACAACCGTCCACCAATCTTGCAACGCGGCGAATATACAATATGGAGAAGTCGCTTCCTAAACTTCATAGCCCTAAAAGATCAGGCTGAAAATCTACTGCAGTCACTCGAAGAGGGACCGACACAATTTTGGGTCCACGTAGCCGGTGATGAAACGGCTACTCCTCCAATTCCTTCTACTAGGCGACTTAAGGAGCCTAGGGAATACTCTATCGAGGAAAGGGCCCGTGCAAAGGCTGATCTGATGGCCATGAATACACTTATGCAAGGCATCCCCAATGACATCTACAGACAGATAGACAGCCTTCCAATGGCTAAGGGAATGTGGGATGAATTGCATAGGATGATGCAAAGGATGGAAGTTGGCATCAAGGCCAAAAAGGCGAATATTCTCACTGCCTACGACTCTTTCAAAGCTAAGCCGGAGGAGAGCCTATACGATGTATACCAAAGATACCTCACTCTTCTAAATGAGATGAGGAAGATAGAAATGTCTAAGGCAACCATGGAGACTAATATTAGATTTCTTCTTCGTTGCCCTTGGCCTGGAAAAAGATATCCACCCAATTAAGACAAAACAAAGATCTGGAAGAGTTTGATATCCATGCCGTCTTCGATAATCTCGCCCAACACGAGGAAGTTGTTAGCAAGATTCAGAGAGAGCAGAAGGGCAAGCTGATTGATGATACCGTTACTCTAGTCTCGGAGAAGCGTGGGACAAAGTCTCAAAAGAAAAGATCGTTAGGCCTCCTTTCTCATCTGAGTCAGAAGAAGATCCAGAATCCGACGCCGAGCCAAGCATGAAGGCCTTAGGGAAGCAGTTGGCGTTAATCGGAAAAATGAAGAGTCAGAAATACTTCAAAAGAAGTCCTCATCTTCGGCCAACAGACTTCGGACCTCAAGCTCTAAGAACAAGGAACGTGTACCAGAGAGCTCCGAAGTCAAGAACACTAAAGAGCCCAACAAGTGCTTCAACTGCGGCAAACCTGGTCATTTTGCCAGAGAATGCACTCTTCCCAGGAAAAGATAGGCTAATTACTACTCCAAGAAGCTCCAACCAACAAATGCACTCCAATCGGACGGACGAAGACGACGCATCCACCTCGTCACAATAGGTAGTCTCTTCTTCCACATTATTGACCATGTTAGAATCATATCGAACACAATATGCCAACATGAAACGTGAGCAGAAAAGTATTAAGGAAGTAGAGGATAAACTTGCGAGATCTCAGGAGAAGATAGATAGTCTCGAATCTCAAGCACACAACGAGGAAGTCAAAGACGTTAATTATAAAAATTCTCTCTACAAACCCCCTATCATAAAACAGATAGAGGAGTCACATGCAAAGCTAGATAAAGAACGAGAGAATTTCGAAGATGACAAGAAAAAGTTTCTTAAAGAGATGGA
Organism: Craterostigma plantagineum; assembly: GCA_027422505.1. Taxonomy (NCBI): domain Eukaryota; kingdom Viridiplantae; phylum Streptophyta; class Magnoliopsida; order Lamiales; family Linderniaceae; genus Craterostigma; species Craterostigma plantagineum. Next base: position 159,661 of record JAPQWV010000924.1, read on the forward strand.
AAATATCAAGGCTTCCTCATCCTCCCAAACTACCTCACACGCAATTAAGAAAAGCGTGAAAATCAAAAAATCGCCTTTGAAAGATAAAAATTGTAAAGATAATTCTGTTAAAATTGCTATGGCTAATTCTACTTCACCTACGTCTACAGGGAGCGTAGGGTCAGCACTGAAAACGAAGGCGAGAGTGTCTAGTACTAAGATAAAGAAGGAGCCAGTAGATTTGAATGTTTCTAAGAATGTTTCTCCTTCTGTTACAATAAAAGACACTCGTAGTAATAAAAGAGCCATTTCTACGTTTAAGATAATTGCTTCTACTTGTTCACTTCAGCCGATCACCTTTAGAAGCGACAATTTCGAAATAGGCTCTACTTAAAAAATTACTAGTAATCATTCTGAAACAAATGCCACTAGAAAGCCTCGTAGGAAACAACATCTAGCCATAAAGAAAGCTTATGGCGCTGTATATGCCTGTACTCACCTAAGGTATCTCTTAAAGATTGAGTCCCCCAAGCACTTTAGGAGATTATCAAAAGAAAAGATCTTTTCCTCGGTCAAGCCTTCCAAAGCATTTGTACGTGCTGAAATTAATCTTCCCTGCAAGGTTCAACCCAAATGGGTTCCTAAATCTCCGCCTAGGACGACAAAAGCCGAAAAGGCCAAGTCACCTAAAGAGGCAAAATCCAACTCCACTTCTCCAAAAGTAAAATGGTTTATTAAAACTCCTCCAAATAAAAATTTAGGAATCATATCTGAACCCAAAACTATATCTGCTAATCTGAGAGGACCCACGCTTAGGTGGGTACCTAAAGCTCTCTAAATTGTTTTTGAAGATTCATCATGTGTGGTACCTCGACTCTGGTTGCTCCACACACATGACTGGGAATCAAGAACTGCTGAGCAACTACATAGACCGACCAACGGGAAAGTCAGATACGGAAACAACGACTCAGCTCCTATTCTCGGATGTGGAGATATCATTTTGGAAAATCTGACGATAAGAGATGTCTCGTATGTCGAAGGCCTCCGCCATAACTTGTTCAGCATAGGCCAATTCTGTGACAAAGGATTTCAAGTGGTCTTTCACGCTGAATGGTGCAGAATTTTGGACAGTCAGTACACAGAACTCCTCTACGGACTTCGGAAATCAAATCTTTACACTATCAACCTGACGTCCGTGCGGCCCTCGACAGCTGTGTGCCTCATCTATCATACTGTTTTACAGAGGAACATCTTATGGCATCAACGGATGTCTCATCTGAATATGAAAGCTCTCCAATGCCTTTCTACGAAAAAGTTGGTCCACGATCTTCCAACTATACTACTACAAAGGGAGCAACAATGTTCGTCATGTCAATTAGGAAAAATGAAGCGAGCGTCTCATCATGTCAAGCAAATTGCGTCTACTTCTCGCTCATTTGGAACTAATCCACATGGACCTCCGTGGGCCAATGCAGACACGGAGTATCAATGGATGCAAGTATGTGCTAGTTATCGTCGATGAGTACTCTCGCTACATGTGGACAAAGTTCCACCGAACCAATGATGAGACCGGTGACTTGATTATCAACTTTGTGAACACTACTCAAAATCTGCTGCAACAGACTATTCAAGTTATTCGAACACACAACGGCACTGAGTTCAAGAATAATCACCTCAGTGAGTTTTATCAGAAACTTGGAATAAGTCAACAATTCTCAGCCGCAAAAACACCTCAACAAAGTGGGTCGTGGAAAGGAAAAACAGAACTCTAGTGGAAGCCGCTCGCACAATGCTCATCCATTCCGGCCTTCCACACTTTCTTTGGACTGAAGCAGTAAATACCGCCTGTTTTACCCAAAACAAGACGGTGATTCACAAATGGTTCAACAAGACTCCGTACGAGATCGTAAACAAGAGAGTACCCAACAGCTCATTTTTTAAGGTCTTCGGGTGCAAGTGCTTTGTGGCGAACGACAGAGAGCAACGTGCAAAGTTCGACCCAAAAGCATTCGAAGCAACTTTCGTCGGGTATTCTTCAACATCAAAAGCGTACCGAGTATACGTCATGTCCAACAGCACGATTAAGGAAAGCTATAATGTCACGTTCCACGAAGCTAACCAGATGGCTCTTGCACACCTCAGTTCAGGACCCATGCCAAACCCGATGGCTTCTGGGCACATCAGTTCAGACCCGTGCCTACCCAGATGGCTCCTGCTCAAATCAACTCAGCACCCGTGCTCAAACCGATGGTTTTTTAAGACAACATCTCAGAACCCGTATTCACTAGTGTGTTGCCACAAAACCAACAAAAAATGGCAACAACTAAGCGATCAACGCCAGACAAACTGCTAAGACTTGTGTTAGAAGACTTGGATTCCCTCTTTGAGCCTCTCACCGTCAATTCTACACCCGACGAGGCCGACGTACCAAGTTCTTCAACAGTCTCTACCTCACCCGATTCAGATTTGCCTCTGAATAATGAAGAACCTACTATGGGTGTTGAGGAAGAATCATCAGAGTTGCTCCCTCCTAGCGCTGATTTGGAACTTCCTCACACAAATGAACAATCAGAGATCATAGGTAATCTACTCCACAAATGGCTGACGCATCATCTTCAGCCTTGCCACATGAGCGCAAGTGGACTAGAGCTCATCCGGTTGATCAGATAATTGGCGATCCTTCGTGTGGAGTAAGGACACGACATCAACACAGTCTTTTAAGCTGCTTCTTAAGGCAAAACGAACCTACTAAGGTAGCAGACGCACTATGAGACCCGGATAGGATAATTGCGATGCATGAGGAAACTAACCAATTCGAACGTCTTGAAGTGTGGAAATTAGTTCCCCGCCCGCATGGGAAGACTATCATCGGAACAAAATGGGTATTCAAAAACAAAAAGAATGAAGATGGCGAAGTGATCAGGAACAAGGCAAGACTAGTTGCAAAGGGATACAACCAACAGGAAGGTATTGACTACGACGAAACATACGCTCATGTTGTCCCAATTGAAGCAATTCGTCTCTTCTTAGCTTACGCGGCTCATAAGGACTTCAAGGTCTATCAAATGGACGTTAAAACCGCCTTCCTCAACGGTGTACTCAAAGAAGAAGTCTATGTCGCTCAGCCAGACGGCTTCGTTGATCAAGAACATCCCGATCACGTCTATCGATTGGATAAAGCTCTCTACGGACTAAAACAAGCCCCACGTGCTTGGTATGATGTCTTGAGTGACTTCCTCGTCAGGTCTGGATTTATTCGAGGAACAATCGAACGAGCCTCTTCATCAAATGGCAAGACAAGGATTTGATGGTCGTTCAAGTTTACGTCGATGACATCGTTTTCGGTTCAACAGATCCACGGCTCTGCAAGAAGTTGGCGGATCTCATGAAGAGCAAATTCGAGATGAGCCACATGGGAGAGATGCAATCCTTTCTAGGACTTCAAGTCAGGCAGCTCAATGATGGGGTTTTTATCAGTCAAACCAAGTACATCAAGGACATTCTGAAAAGTTTCATCAAGATCAGAGCAAGCCTCTCAGCACTCCTATGTCACCAAGCTGCAAGTTGGATGTCGATCCCTCTGGCAAGTCAGTCGACGTCACACTGTATCGCAGCATCATTGGATCTCTTCTCTACCTCACTTCGAGCCGGCCGGATATCCTGTTTGCCATCTGCTTATGTGCCCGTTTTCAAGCCGATCCCAAAGAATCCCATATGCTCGCGGTTAAAAGGATTCTGCGTTAACTTAAGGGCACTTATACCCTTGGACTATGGTATCCAAATGGTACGAATTTCAAACTTATCGGCTACACTGATGCTGATTATGCAGGTTGCCGAATGGACAGGAAAAGCACGTCCGGTGGCGCTCAATTTCTAGGCGAAAAGCTGGTCTGCTGGTATCCAAAGGACTGTGTGTCAACTTCAACGGCCGAAGCGGAATACGTGGCTGCCGCCAGTTGTTGCTCCCAGATGCTGTCGATGCGGACTCAGCTTCGCAACTATGGGTACAATTTAATAATATACCCATATATAGTGACAGTCAAAGTGCCATCGCGATTACGTGCAATCCTGTTCACCACACACGCACGAAACACATAGACATTAGATATCACTTTATCAAATATCACGTAGAAAAAGGCACCATTGACATGTACTTTGTGAACACGGAATATTAACTATGACATTTTCACCAAGGCTTTGGATGAGAAACGATTCCAATTCCTTGTCGAAAAATTAGGCATGTTGAATCTTTCGTAATATGTGCATTACATGATCTTCTGTGCTATCATATGCTCTATTCTATGTGTTTTTCCATGCTTATTTGTCTTTATCTTGCGTGAAAACAAAAAAGAAAAAACACTATACATATACCTATAATATTAAGGGAATGAAGAAATCTTTAAGATGCTCGATCTACGTCACAATTAGATATCCCTGGCATGCGACTGATTGCTTGCTTAATTTTGTCAGTCTAAGTCGCATTCTTGTGTCTAAAGGTCATTTAGTTTGCTCCACTAGACACAAAGCCAATTTACTTAAGTGAGGATTCTGGCATGTTATTGTTCCTTCTAAATTTCATTTAGTTTGCTCCACTAGACACAAAGCCAATTAGACACAAAGCCAATTTACTTAGTTTGCTTAATTCTGGCATGCTTAACTACACATCAATTGCTTGTCTTAACTAGCGATTCTTGGCTCCATACTCGCCTTTCGATTGGATCCTTAGGAATAGAGCACTTAGGAAATTCCTCACTTAGCCTCACATATATAAAGTTTCAATCCTTTAATACAACCTTTAGTCATCCATTTTGAGCCTTCTTCGATACCCTTTCTTCAATTGAAAACCCTCTGAGCCTTCAACCGACGACTGAATCTTTGATGGGATTCAATCGAGAAAATGAGGGGGCGAAAACGAGACGAAAAAAAGATGGCAAAAGAAGGTAGAAAACGCACACGAGGAATTCTCAACGCACACAAAGCAGTCCAAAAGAACCTGCCCCTCGACTATCACAATCTCATATCATTAGAAGGGGGCATGGATCTTGCTGTGAACTTCTCATCAATAATCTCGTACACTCGTCAGAACGGCTGGAAAGAGAAGCACCAGGAAGTGGACTTCTCCAACGATAATCCGGTCTTATATCGAGACAACGAGAAGAGGAGCGCAGCCTTGGGTTCGAACTCCACAACTGCGAACTTCTTCAAATCGATAATCTCTGAAACTTTTCTAGGGAATAAGAGAAAAGGAGCGCGGTATCGGCCCGAGAACGAACAAGAAGATCTTCGCCTTAGATAATCTCTCAGCCTCGTGGAGAAGCAAAGCTTTAGGTTGAGCAAGTGCAGACTGAGTCAAAGAAAAATTATTAAAGGATGCAAGCAATAAATAATAAAAGAAAAACAGCAAAAAGGAAGAGAATGACGAAGAAAAGGAAGAAGATCCCCAGTCCACAATTCCAAAACATCCTTTCTTTCTTAGTCAGAGCCAAATTAAAACCCTTCATAGTCTCTATGATTCCAAATCAACGATCTTTCGTAAAGGTGAAATGATTAAAGACGCCTCGATCACAGGTAAATTGACTTAAGATTGCTTGTGTTGACTTGAGTGATATAAATATAATCATCCCATGGTAAAAATAATTGAGTGCTAGAGTGAACCTAATGAGAGTTGTCGAAATGGATCATTCTATGAACTTAGGACTCTTTAAGTTTGACGACATGACTCGACGGTATGTGATCTATTCGAGTGTCCGGTGAAAGTTTAGGCGTGACGATGATCGTAGCCAAAATAATCTGACCCCATACTTTTAATAATATTAATATACATATGAAAAAAACTAATCGCACATTCTGAATGCATGTTTAACTTGCATTGGCATTGAACTGATTAAAATGCGAATATTTGTCTTTGCTCATACCCTCGCGCAAATCTTTATTACATGATTAGGGGAACATTTAACTAGTCTTAAGTGGTTAATTGTGTGTTGTATGATTGTTACTTGTATTGATTTGCATAGTTACGTGTTAAATCAATACATGTTCACTATTTGAGGGGGAGCATCTACAATGACCGTAGGTTTTGAGCTCCAAATATTTTTGATGTTCTAACTTTAAGTGTTGCATAAATTTTTTATTCTTTTGATTCGCTTTGGACAACGCTAAATAAGGAGGACTTAACATATCTTCATGACTATGGACTCAAGACATTGGTAAAACAATTCAGGGGGAGCCTTATTAGAAAAATTACTTCCCTATTAACTCTCATATTCTCGACATTTTGCTCTAAGTATTGCAGATTTTCAAAGATCGATTTTGGAGCCAGATGTCAATTCTTCGAAAATACAGGGAGCTAAATTGCATTTTCGTTTACACGTAGGGGGAGTAATTATGTGGTTTATTCTTAAAATTTAGGGATCAATCTGAAATATTAAGGAGAACTTACTATCGAGAAATTCGGGCGAATTTTAATCTTCAATCGCAGTTTCTCGAGCGAAAATTGATTTGCGACCAAATTGCAATTTTCGCCTTCATATTGATGAGCGAACATCCAACCGGAACCAAAAGATTTTCGATCTGAATTGTCGAGCGAAAATTCAACAGTAACCAAATCAAATCTCTCGATCGTAAGTTTCTCGATCGTAAACAGTAATGGGCTTAATCCTCTAAGTGTCGAAAACGTCTAATCAGCCCATATTAAACGAAATCTTTAGGTTGCAGTCGAAAATCCCTAAATACACGCAAAACCCTTGATCGCAAAAATCAACAGTCAAATTTCTCGAGCGAGAAACTTCTCCTAAAAGACGAACGTCAAAATCTTCAAAATTTTTCAATTTTTAGAAGGTATATTTGACTTCTGTTAGGGTTTATCGTGCATTTAAAGTAGATCTGCATCTGTATTTTGAATATTTCGCATGATTCTGTGTAAATTTCTCGACTATTCATACTCTGTGAACTCGAAATCCTCGTTAGCAGTTTAATAGGTCTGTTTCTAAGTAAAATCTGGGTTATAAACTGCATAATAGGCAAGTTTCGATGATTCTTTATCATTTTGGGTGATTATAACTTCGATTTTATGCGTTAATAGCATCCGATTGACAGATATGACTAAACTGGAGTTTAAAGGTTTAAATACATCGAAGAACTTTCTCGCTCGCAAACAGTGAAATTGAATTCCAATTTGATTAAGTCACTTTTTGCATCGTAAAAGATTTTCGATCGCAAATTATTTTGAGTTAGTCACCAATATAAATAACGTTGATCGAAATTTATTTCCAATCGAGAAACTCAATTTGCTTTTATGCGAGCGAAATATTACTGAGAGGAATAGATAAAATAGATGCTATATCTTTAAAAAACTTTCGAGCGCAAAACTTACAGTCAAAAATTTCGATTTCAATTTTGTTCTCGATCGATAATTTTAAGCAGCGAAATTTCTTTTGAAAATAAATTTCTCGATCGTAAAAACATGCCGTGAAACTTTGATCCTTTGAGAATTTTCTCGATGGTTGACTTAGTTTATCGTTGGCAATTTTCTCGATCGTAGAATTTCACAGCGAAAATCTTTTAAAAATAGAAATACTTTCTCGCTCGTTAATTTTCATAGCAAAAAATTTTATTCACGCGCGAAAATTTTTCCAATTGTAAATTTACTCGGAAATCTAATTTCTCGATCGTAAATTTACACGAAAATTTTTCTCGATCGTAAAATTTCTCGGCTACAGTATCGTGTCTAAAGGTCAAAACAAACTTAGAAAAATTTCTAAGTCTTTTTCACTGTAGCTTTAAATAGCGAATAAAATTTTCGATCGCAAAATAAAACGGCACTTAGGAAATCAAAATTGAAATTTCAATTTTATGTGCGAAAATCTGACGGAGTGAACAGTGCATTTAAACACTTAGATAAATTTTCGACTAAAATCCCATATGACTACAATGCATAGGTCGAATATTATTTTTTTGTGTCACTCTCGTATATCTATTTGCCAATCGATACATTCTTCAAATTAATTTCGACTCAATTTTTGAATTAATAATTTACATTTCTTATGTGGATTTCAGATGGATCAATACCCTACATATAACCATATACGAGAAGGCCTTATACCTCAACGTCCACGACACGAACTTCCAGTTAGACCTGACCACTCTTCGGTGTCCAGATGACATCATCATGTCCATTCTGCAAGGCCATCCACTATGGCATGCACTTGTAGTGACGGCATCAGTGCCGATGGTCTACCTCCAACAGTTTTGAGGGATGATCAAGAGCCTCATCTTGGACGGGGCGTACCACTTTACCACGGTTGTAGGGACAAGGCATATCTGCATGGGCAAGAACGAGTTCAGAATTCTGCTCGACCTCCCTCACAACCAAAACTACGACCCCTCCCATCAGATGCAGAACTGGTGCAGGATTTCCTCCAGATGGGGTACCATCCGCCGTTAACCATGCTAGCTCAGATGCAGAGCAACGCGATTCCCCATCCATGTAAGACACTATTCGGGATTATAAATAAGTGTCTATCCCCGAAGTACGTAGGCTTCGACAAACGAAACGGCCACATCCTCCGGATATTTTACGGAGTCGCGGAATTACGATTTCGCTCAACTGATCTGGAACGACCTAGCAGAGCAGATCAGACAAAAAGAGAAAAAAAGGTCCAAGAACGTGCCGTATGCGAGATGGTTCTCCGTCATCATCGCCAACATATGGAGATGCACGAGAAGAATTCCTCGCCTGCCTCCGCGAGGAAAATATCAGCCACCAAGGGTCAAGTTCTTCCACAACCCAAGGCTGGTAGACCTAGCTCATCCTTCAATGCCCATTCCACTCAACCTTCTTCGGCTCGCTGACCCCACGGGAGCCGAATATCAAAGATACTGTCCGGAATATCATCTCACAGAGCAAGTGATTTGAGCGCCCCCGACAGATTTCCACGTGAGCACTCCACAACAACGACACTCAGGCCCTGAGGCAATGATGATTGATGAAGTGGCCCAGGAGCTAGAGCAGGAGCTACCAACTCAGGACTAACACATTCCTGACATAGACGCCACGTTGATCGATGGTGTGGCAGCAGAGTTGGAACAAGAAGCTTCTGAAGAAACATTCCAAGTGGAAGTGCCCGTACATGTTGGCGTGCTCGAAGAAACTATTGAGGAGGTTCTTCAACAAGGAGCACAGCCCGAGACAGAAATGGGGCAAAGGTCACTTCCATGGGTGACGGATCAGGCTCCTGAGGACATAGAACGTGGTCTCACTCCTCAAACAGCCACCACATCCGACACGGAGTCAGATGAGGAGATCAGCCTGATGAGACGGACTCCCAGACGACTTATTATACAAATCGTGTCCCTCTTCACC
>JAPQWV010000925.1:17500-32500 GCA_027422505.1 Craterostigma plantagineum
GAGATTTTCTAATGAATTCAAAACAAAAAAATGAATTGATTAGCTGAAAATACAAGAAATTATAAAATGAAACAAAAAAAAATCTACAGAGTTGTAAAAATGGCTAGAGCACTTATTATGTTATCTACCCCTTTCCAATTTTTAAACCTTGTGTATCAAAGAAAACAGCATTTAAATTTGAATAAGCTAAAAAACCTATGGGACAGAAATAAATAGACCCACTTCACTTATCACGATGAATTATATTTGTTCGATACACTGTTGTCAATAGAAATATTGAGAAAAAGAATCGAGTTTAAAAAAACAAAAGGCACTGAATAAAATTCAAAAAATTGAAATTTAGCAATAATATTCAAAATTGTCTTGGATTAACACTACATATCTAATAAAAACAATATCTTACAATAGAAAAAGTCTAAATGGAAGAATAAACGAGGAAGAATTGAAAACAAAAAAAAGATCAGATTTTCTAGTCCATGATGTATTTCATCAATCTAAGTGGAATAAGTAAAGTGGATTCCTTATTAGTTAGTCAAATTCCAATGAAAATCACAGGGTTGAAGGACAGATAAACTCAATAGAATAAGGTTTTTTGTCGTTCTAGACCATCGGATTCGTCGTAAAGAATTATAAAAAAATACGAATACAGAAGAAAAAAAAAGGGGGGGTCAAAAAAACAAAGTAGAGAAAAATGATCCAAAGTTATATATTAAGTTACTACCCCCCCTGGCATTTCTTTAATTGGATTTTTTCGTTAATTGAATTAAGTTTGATTAGACGGAAGTTCATTAAAAACTTCCGCTTTCTTTAAAAGATTCTGAACAGTTCCTGTGGGTTGAGCCCCTTTTTCAAGGAAATACAGAATAACGGGAACATTTAAATAAGTTTGATTCTTTATGGGATCATAAAACCCCACGTTTCGAAGATCTTTTCCTTCTCTTCGGGATCGAACATCAATTGCAACGATTCGATAGACGGCTCATTGGGATAGATATAGATCAACAATACCCCCCCTAGAACTGTATAGGAAGTTTTCTCCTCATACGGCTCGAGAAAAAATGATTTGATTTGAAGTTTTGTCTATATATCCAATTCGAATAAATTTAATGCCAAATGGGCCTATAAAATAAATTAGACTATGATTTCCTTTTTTTTCCTTCAAAAAAACCATTTGTACTCATAACTCAAGTTGGCTAACTCTCAAATAGCTCAAAGGAAAAATTTTTCATTTCTTGAGTGGTCTTTACCCCCCTTTTGTTTGCCTCGTTACAAATTCGATTTTGATTCTTTAGTCGTATCTAGTTATTGAGACTATCGAGACAATTTAAATGGTGTTTCCTTGTTCTTAGATCCTTTCTTATAATTATACTGATTTTGATTTTAATCATTGGGTTTAGACATTACTTCGGTGCTTCTTAATCCTTTCAAAATGGCAGCAACGTACCCTTTTTTGATTTCTTTCTCTCAAAGAATCCTATGGACAGTTGATTCTCGCGTGATACACTTTCCATCGAAAAAGTTTGATCCATTCCAATCTTTAATTGGATCCTTTTTATTTCTATATTATCTATGGAAGATACGTTTACGAAGTTGTTCCAATTGATTGGCCTTAACCCTAGATCCTTGCCCCCAAAAAATTAATTAATCCTTTTGACTCGAGCTCCATTGTGGACTATTTACAACCCAACAAAAAATGAAAGATTCGAGTGTAACAGAACAAACAATGTCGAGCCAAGAGCACCCTCATTCCTAGATAAATCGAAAATGGTGGATGTAAAAATCCACAATGGATCGTGTCCTTCAAGTCGCACGTTGCTTTCTACCACATCGTTTCAAACGAAGTTTTACCATAACATTCCTCTCATTTGAGACCCATATGGAATTGATTCACTTGTAGAATCATGAATAATCATTGGTTTAGTTGTACATAGATACAGTAAGCTAGACTTTTCTATTTTCTATATATGATATAATATGTGGAAGAATTGTGCTGAAAAAAGTCTTAGCAAGACAGCATCTTTAACATATTCAAATAATATATATAGATAATAGGAAGATATCGACGAATAACTTTTTCAATCTGCATCTTCTAGCAACTCAATAGCATAGATTCAACAATTTCCTACTTTTTGCTTTTTGAGTACCAAAAATTCGACTTATAAAATAAGTAAAAATAGAATATTTCTAATTGAAATTGAAAAAGTTTTGTATTTAGACATCATTATTGAATTATTTTATTACAATTACAATTAAATTGTATAAAAAGCATCAGGTTTAAAAGATAAGTATTTCTTTTGAAATTGACTCATCATTGATTTTAAATAGATAAGTAGATGAAAGAAAAAAGAAATTTCATTTTTTTTTCAGGAGATGGATAAAAAAATGATGTAAGTGAATATTTTGAATCTTTATTCTTTATCATCTTATTACGAAAAAAAAAATAGAGAGTGGTTTTCGAGTCTATCGGATAGACTGAACAGTTGTCACTATTATCGATCTTCTAGAATATTGAATTGAAATCATTTCAATTTAAATCATTTCTAATTTAAGGGATAATAAATCTTTAATCTTTTTCCAAAAAACCAAAAAAGTATTGTCATTGAAATAGAACGATACATACCATATAAGCTAAACATTTCCCGATTTTATATTATATGTATTTTGTTTCACTTTAACAGAGAGTTGAGTAATATTGAAATAATTGACTCTTGTCATAAAGAAAATAAACGTGATAGGATAAATCACTCCTGCCTCACTCGTTCCATCTATTTTCAATTTTTCATTAGAGTCAAGCACGAAATACCTAACTAAAATGAGATTGAACCAGAATCCATTGGCTCCATAAAAAATCAAAAATTTCTCCATTATATGGAACTTGATAATTTGGTAATGAGATTTGAAGAGACACATATATTTTAATCGATATTAAAATTAATACGGATTAACTCCTATCCACTTCGCTACTTCTTTCTATGGTAAGAATGCAGCAGATATGCGCTGGGACGGAAGGATTCGAACCTCCGAATAGCGGGACCAAAACCCGTTGCCTTACCACTTGGCCACGCCCCATTTCTATTTCTAATTGGCACTAAGAAACAATAATATTGTTATTGATTGTTTGTCAACTACAGTCCAAATATCTATATATCTATAGAATAGATTGGTACTAAGATTTTGATATATATAGATATAGAATTCAACTTGATTTATTGATCATTACATAGAATTCAATTAAGATATTGTATGAAAGTATGATTTCTTCTATTCTCAAAGGAGAATTGGAGGATTTTCAATTGGGTGTGTTCCAAGAAAAAGAAGGATTTTTTGTCTACCTTACTTACTTTCTTCCTTTTTCTTATATCCAAACCTCAATAAAAATGCAATTATCTCCAAGAACAAAATGCCTGTTATGCTTAATATCGTTAGTTGGACCTGTATTTATATGAATTCTGTCCTTTATTGGAGTAGTTTTTTCTTCGGCAAATTGCCCGAAGCTTATGCTTTTTTGAATCCAATCGTAGATTTTATGCCAGTCATACCTGTGCTTTTTTTTCTCTTAGCTTTTGTTTGGCAAGCTGCTGTAAGTTTTCGATGAGATTCTTAATAAGAATATCCTAGAAAATGCATGATTTATCCGAGAAAAAATTCTATCAATTGATAAAATCAGATAAGTTTTAGAGTATGGACGTTGAATTCACACACTGAAATTCTTGTATAGTCGCCATAACGACTTACCCCCATTTCCTCAGTTTTCACCCCTTTTTCCAATTCCAGTCAAAGACCCTAACCCTATTAGGGTCTCCTACAATATCTAATTTTCCTATGAAAAACAAATGTTTTTTTGACAATTTTTTAGATTTCTATAAAAAACCTCTTCTACTGGTGTCAAAATAGAATAGGGGATAGAAAGATGGAAAATCTATTCTCTTTTTTTTTGCAAAAAATTATCTTGGAGATTGTGTAATGCTTACTCTGAAACTCTTCGTTTATACCGTAGTGATATTTTTTGTTTCTCTCTTTATCTTTGGATTCCTATCTAATGATCCCGGACGTAATCCTGGGCGTGAGGAATAAAATCCAACGCGTTTTATTGGGGTAATTTTCAAATCTTATTAGATAGAATTTCACCTAGTCCACTGATTTCACTAAAATTTTTTGAAGTGAAAAAATCAAAATAAAGTGATGAACGGAAAGAGAGGGATTCGAACCCTCGGTACGAATAACTCGTACAACGGATTAGCAATCCGACGCTTTAGTCCACTCAGCCATCTCTCCCAGTTGAAAAAGATAATTATTACATTACACATAATGTAAGTAGTCTTTCTTTCTCTCTTCTTTCTCTATTATATTTCTATATATATGTATATATATACATATAGAGAAATTGACAAATAAAGAATTTCCCTTTATGTAAAAAAGGGATTCGAACGCGCCAACAATCGAACGAAAGAAAAATAAGGAAGACCTCTTTGTGTTGATTTTGTTCGAAAGGCCTTTCTTTCAGATTCTGATTTCGTTTGATGGCCTGGCCTGGTCAGTACCTAGCCGGGCCATTTTTGTATTCCAACGAATTTCTGAATTCTGATATATGATTTACACTTTCTTATTTATTATATATTCATATTCAATTTAATATTCAAGCAACAAAAAAAGAACAAAGAAGATTTCTATCCTTTTTATTGTTAGATTTTATTTTCATTTTCCGAACTAAAAAAAAACTTTAGATCTTCCACAATGCACGTTTTGGTTATTGTTTTAGTTTTTTTTCAATCTTCTTCAGCAAAAAAAAAAAAAAGAAAACTTTCTTAATTATTTTACCGAAATCGCATTAAATTTTGATCTCTCCAAGAAAAAGTTCAACACTCTAATTTTTCTAATTCTTTGATGATCCTATCTTGATCATGCTCAATTATCTTGTTCGACAAAAGGTACATTTGTATACAATAATCGTATTGTAGCGGGTATAGTTTAGTGGTAAAAGTGTGATTCGTTCTTTTAACCCTTTAATTGTTAAAGGGTCTTTCGGTTTTATTCATATTCCGATCAAAAACTTTATTTCTTAAAAGGATTTAATCCTTTACCTCTCAATGAGAAATTCGAGAAAAAAATACACATTCTCGTGATTTATTTCCACGAATGACTTAGAACGTGAAAAGTTGGATTATAAAATTGCGAAACATAATTTTCAAATTGGATTAAGACTTCCAATTTTTTAAGTATGAGTAACGGATCTATGGTTGAAGATACAAAGTCAATTTCTAATCGTAACTAAATCTTCCATTTTGATTTATGTTGAAATAAATAAAGAAATAAATTGAAGCAAAATAGCTATTCAACGATATCTTTGGTTTACTAGAGACATCGGCATATTATTTTAGCGCGGTAGAAATCAAATACTTTTCCTTAGGATCTTTTCAAATAGAAATAGAGAACGAAGTAACTAGAAAGATTGTTAGAATCACCTTCTTCTAGAAGGATCATCTAGAAAGCGATTCATTTTGTTTGTATTCAGACACAAAGCTGACATAGGTGTTATGGGTATAATTTGGTTAAGTTTGTTCACATCTTAGATCTATCAATTTACTCATCTTCCATAAAGGAGCCGAATGAAACCAAAGTTTCATGTTCGGTTTTGAATTAGAGACGTTCAAAACGCTGAATCGACGTCGACTATAACCCCTAGCCTTCCAAGCTAACGATGCGGGTTCGATTCCCGCTACCCGCTCATTTCCCCTTTATTTTTGCTAAATATTCGAATCTATCTAATCTATTAAATTATATTCGAGAATATATATGAATATACATTTATTTCTATATATATATATAAATCTAATTTATTTATATATATAGAAATAATATATTCTAATTAGTAATATATTCTAATTAGTAATATATTCTAATTAATAATATATTCTAATTAATAATATATTCTAATTAGACGTGGTGTTATGATTAGAATTAGTGAATCATTGAATATACAATTCCCCAAAAATTTATCACATACAATCCGATCTTTTGTTGTTTTCAATTCAAACAAGAGATCAAAAAATCAAAATACGAAAAAATCGGAATGAACGGCGTCCATTGTCTAATGGATAGGACAGAGGTCTTCTAAACCTTTAGTATAGGTTCAAATCCTATTGGACGCAATTTATTTCCATCTATTTTGGATTGCGATAGCAAGAAAGACTTTTTGCATAATTTGAATCCGAGACACTTGATTCCTTTTTTAAGATAAATAAAAGTGACCAGTTGCTTTATGCTTGTTCCTGAAGTAGAAACCGGTCCATTTGTTCCTGAATAGCTTCTTTCAAAACGGCTTCTGCGTCCTCAGTAAATGTCTTCGTAGAAGATATTATTTCTTGGAACTGAGGTTTATTAGTTTTTAAGTAAGTACGTAATTCAACAAGAAATTTCCGTACCTGTCCAATTTCTAATGAATCAAGATAACCGTTTGTTCCAGTATAAATAGTAAGTACCTGTTCTTCTACCGCAAGAGGAGCTGATTGAGATTGTTTAAGCAATTCACGTAATCGTTGACCTCTTGCCAATTGATTCTGAGTAGCTTTATCAAGATCTGAAGCAAATTGTGCAAAAGCTTCTAATTCTGCAAATTG
The DNA here is from genome assembly GCA_027422505.1 of Craterostigma plantagineum. Lineage (NCBI taxonomy): Eukaryota > Viridiplantae > Streptophyta > Magnoliopsida > Lamiales > Linderniaceae > Craterostigma > Craterostigma plantagineum. The sequence goes on from JAPQWV010000925.1 coordinate 24,118, forward strand.
TGCCAGTTCCAATTTTAATTTACCAGCTACTTGTTTCATGGCTTTAATTTGAGCCGCAGACCCTACTCGGGAAACGGAGATACCCACATTAATAGCAGGTCTGATTCCAGCATTGAATAGATCGGCAGATAAAAATATTTGTCCATCAGTAATGGAAATTACATTAGTAGGAATATAAGCTGAAACATCTCCAGATTGAGTTTCAACTATTGGTAAGGCAGTCATACTTCCTTCACCTAAACTAGAACTTGATTTAGCGGCTCTTTCCAAAAGGCGTGAATGCAAATAAAAAACATCCCCTGGATAAGCTTCACGACCAGGTGGTCTTCGTAATAGAAGAGACATTTGGCGATAAGCTTGGGCTTGTTTGGAGAGATCATCATAAATGATTAAAGTGTGTTGTTTACGATACATAAAATATTCAGCCAAAGCAGCTCCTGTATAAGGAGCGAGGTATTGTAATGTAGCAGGGGAATCCGCCGTTTCGGCTACCACAATAGTGTATTCCATCGCTCCCCTTTCCTGTAAAGTAGTTACTACCTGAGCCACAGAAGATGCTTTTTGCCCAATAGCTACATAAACACATATTACATTTTGACCTTGTTGATTGAGAATCGTATCTGTGGCTACTGCTGTTTTACCGGTCTGTCTGTCCCCAATAATTAATTCTCGCTGCCCACGTCCGATAGGGATCATCGAATCAATAGCAATAAGCCCGGTTTGAAGAGGTTCATATACGGAGCGCCGGGAAATAATACCCGGAGCGGGAGATTCAATTAATCGAGATTCCGAAGCTGAAATTTCACCTCTACCATCAATAGGTTTAGCTAGGGCGTTTATAACACGGCCCAAATAAGCCTCACTCACCGGTATCTGAGCAATTCTTCCTGTTGCTTTTACCGAACTTCCTTCTTGGATCTTCAAACCATCACCCATTAATACAACACCAACATTATTGGATTCCAAATTCAGAGCAATACCTATTGTACCTTCTTCAAATTCGACTAATTCACCCGCCATTACTTCATCAAGACCGTGAATACGAGCGATACCATCGCCCACTTGAAGTACGGTACCGGTATTTACAATTTTGACTTCTCTATTATATTGTTCAATACGTTCACGGATAATATTACTAATTTCGTCGGCTCGAATGGTTACCATGAGTTTTTCTTAATAATTTTTTTGAAAAGAAAAAAAATAATGCCTTTTTTTTTATAGTAGAAAGACTAATCGGTTTTTTCTTTTATGGCTCCCAACATGCCAATATTGGCACTAATGGTACGTAAATGTAACTCGTTGTTCAAACAAGTATTCAGAGTTCCTAGAGCTCCTTGTAAGGCTTGTTGGAAAACCCGTTGTCGGACTTGATTAATCGCCCTTTGCTGTTCAAACTGAATCGTTTCATTTTTATAATTTTCTAATTGTTCCAAAGTCTTAGAAGTTGAATTAATCAAATTCAATTTTTCTCGCTCTATCTCAGAGTATCCATTCACCCGAAACTGATCTGCTTCAATTTCCACTTTCCGTAAGCGGGCCCGGGCTTTTTCCAGCTGTTCAATGGCCCCCTCACGCAGTTCTTCTGAATTTCGAATAGTATTCAAGATTCTCTGTTTTCGATTATCTAATAAATCACTTAATGAAAGTAGATCATCTTTCTGTTCATTTTAAAACTTCCATAATCTCTTCCCGAACCAAACATGAATCTTTTGATTCATTTGGCTCTCACGCTCAATTACTTAGGGTAAATTATCATAGCTTTTTTATCAATGTAATGAGCCTATCCTCTCTGTTTTATTCATAGTCAAAAAAATGAATCTAATACAAAAACAAAATACTTGGAGGACTCTTCTGACAAAATAAAAAATATGTAATTGTCAGCAAAGTTGTTTCTTTTTTTTTTTCTTCATTTCAAATCCAAAAAATTCTTCTTACTTATACATAAGGCATAGGTCGTCAATTCAGCATTCGATAAAACAGAGAAAATGTCCATTTTTCGAAAAAGTGGTTCAAATCATTTTATCAAAATGAGTGTTCTATATTGATAAAATATTCACTTAAAAACCATTTCTATATTAACATAGTGGTTGAAAGAGTACCATGCTGTGCCTAGACTTCAAACGGTTTGCTTTAACCATCTTAAGAGCCCCACCTTATTGGTTGCTAGAGAATCAAAGTAGATTTACCAATGAATCACGAAATGCTGTGGTTCTTACATATAATTTCTTAAGAAGTAATTCGCGAGATCATGCACCTTTCTTTCCTAGTTCTAACGGAAAAGGGTACAGCTGATTGGATACAGCCTATTCTTGAAATAAACAACTCACACACACTCCCTTTCCAAAAAAGATCAATACACCAATCACTACACTTAGATTTATTAGATTTGTTGCAAAAATATCGGTATTAAATCCGAAACTCCCGGCAGATGGCCAGTGGCCCAAAGAAACGAAAGAATCGGTTACATTTTTCATATAATATCATCTCCTCTTCTAGATAGCCTAAAAAATCTATAGATAAACTAAAAAATCGACCAGAGTTCTTTTTCTATCACTTTGCTCCTCTTTGTTATTTATTCTTTTCTTTTTTTTATTTGAAATTGAGTTGCAAAATATTCGAGTTATGTTATCAAGTATGAACTATCTCTTGATTGTTGCAACATCTTCTAAAAAGAGTTTGGACTTCGGATGGGAAGGGTGAAAGTTAGTCGGTATACTAATTCCTCATCTACAAATCAGCCCTTCCCGTAGGTTATTTTCTCAACGAATAAGGAATTGTAGGAGTGAACTATTGATATAATTTTAAAAAGCAAACGACAAGTCGAAGTTAATAAAATAGTCAAAATACATATTTTGACTATTTCTAAGATTAAATAATTAAACAAAAGGATTCGCAAATAAAAGTGCTAATGCTACAACCAATCCATAAATCGTTAAAGCTTCCATAAAAGCTAGACTAAGCAATAGAGTACCTCGTATTTTTCCCTCTGCCTCGGGCTGTCTCGCGATCCCCTCTACGGCTTGACCTGCAGCAGTCCCTTGACCAACTCCAGGTCCAATAGAAGCAAGCCCTACGGCCAATCCAGCAGCAATAACGGAAGCAGCAGAAATCAGTGGATTCATGATAAGTTCCTCGTACCAACAAAAATAAAAAGAAATGGTTAATGATACAATCAACCACTGAATTATGACTGAATTATTCCATTGTATAGGATTCATACAGTTAAAGTAACTAAGAACTTCGAGTTTTAGTCAAAAAATTATTGAATCATCAGAACTACTTCGATCTCTTTTTTTTTTTTCTATTCACAGAGTTTTTGTGAATCCATAGAACTTTCGTTCTTCCATTTATTGGTTCCGAACTGTTACTTCACTTTTTCCATCTTTTCTTGATTCCATCTGTTTAGTCAGTCAAGTCAAAGCCACAACAATACGAAAGGGGAACCTCAATAGTTGGTAAAATGAAAGAAATATATCTTTAGTTCATATATAACTAATATCTATATCACATATACATGTCTTTCTTCCATAACGTAAACCATTAGATTCAATCAGATTTGAGAATCAATCTAAATCCCGTTTTTTGTAAATTTTTTTCCCTTCTGTTTTCTTTATCATTATTCAACTCGAATACAATCAAAATGGGCAAATTAAATTAATTAGGGCGAATTATTACATAGAAATATTATTATTTCATTGATCGAAGTTCATGCAATTTCTTATTTCGAAATATTTTCTTTTGGTCAATTGTTGAATAAAATCTACTGGAAAGGAGAATCCTTTCTCCTGTTTTTTATTTAATCACACGTTGTAAACATATATCTTCGAATTTGAATAAGAGGATTGGCTGAATCTAATCGAAAATGAATATTCGTCGGGTAAGGGTAGGATATTAAGTGGACGAAAGGAGAATTTTAGGAAAAAGATCTTCTAGATCTCTTTCCCCCTTTTTTTTTTTACAACTCGCTGATATCGTAATTTTTTATTTTTTTCTTACTATTTCCTTCTATCATATATAGATTGTATATTTACCTGCCTTAAGTAAATTATCTTGAGATGGGCATACATTGCTTTGCGCTAAGCTAAAAAACAGACTATTTCAATGATGACCTTCCATGGATTCACCTATATAAGCCGCGGCTAAAGTTGCAAAAATAAGAGCTTGAATACCACTTGTAAATAATCCAAGGAACATAACAGGGATAGGAATTACTAAAGGTACTAAAGAAACAAGAACAACAACTACTAATTCATCCGCTAAGATATTCCCGAAAAGTCGAAAACTAAGTGATAAGGGCTTTGTAAAATCTTCTAAGATGTTAATGGGTAAAAGGATTGGAGTTGGTTGAATATATTTTCCGAAATAACTTAATCCTTTTTTGGTAAGACCTGCATAGAAATATGCTACTGATGTGAGTAAAGCCAAAGCAACAGTAGTATTTATGTCATTCGTGGGTGCGGCTAACTCTCCATGAGGTAATTCTATTATTTTCCAAGGCAAAAGAGCTCCTGACCAATTCGAAACAAAAATAAATAGAAACATCGTTCCAATAAAAGGAACCCAAGGACCATATTCTTCTCCAATTTGAGTTTTACTCACATCTCGAATGAATTCAAGAACATATTCGAAGAAATTCTGACCCCCAGTCGGAATGGTTTGTGGGTTCCGAACAGCTATAGTAGCTGAACCTAATAAGATAGCAATTACAACCCAAGAAGTAATAAGTACTTGGCCATGGACTTGGAAACCTCCTATTTGCCAATAGAAATGTTGGCCTACTTCCACACCAGATATATCGTATAACCCTTTTAGTGTGGTGATGGAACATGATAGCACATTCATATTTCCCTCTGAAAAAAAAATCTAACTTTAAACAAAATTATTTTGATTCAATCATCTCGTTGTCTACTTGAATCAGATATTTTGAATACCAACTAGTATTTTGAATACTAATTAATCACATAATATCCCCAGTTATTTTTATCTATTTGAAAAAATTCATAAATAATAACTGATTCCAAAAAGTTATCGGATTTTCGAACGAAAAGTTATTTATCTTATTATTAATTATTAATCAAGGATTTCTTATATAGCTAGAACGGCCCTCGCAAATTGCGAATACTAATTTGTTAAGAATTAAGCGGATTGAAGATATAGCGTCATCATTCGCTGGAATCGAAATATCTGCAAGATCGGGGTCACAATTTGTATCGATTAAACAAATTGTTGGAATTCCTAAAGTAATACACTCTCGCAGGGCCGTATATTCTTCATGCTGATCAACGATGATTACAATATCGGGTAACTCTGTCATATATTTAATCCCGCCCAGATACGTTTGCAAGCGAAATAATTGTCGTTTCACCACAGCCGCATCTCTTTTTGGAAGCCGGTCGAGTCTTCCCATTTTTTCTTCCATTCTCAAGTCCCTGAACTTATGAAGTCTCGTTTCTGTAGTGGACCAATTCGTTAACATACCGCCGAGCCATTTTTTATTAACACAATGACAACGGGCCTTTATTGCAGCCCAGGCTACTGAATCAGCTGCTTTAGTTTTGGTACCAACAATCAAGAATTGTTTTCCCCTACTTGCTGCATCAAAAACCAAATCGCAGGCTTCGGATAAAAAACGAGCAGTTCGAGTAAGATTTGTAATATGAATACCTTTACGCTTGGCAGAGATATAAGGTGCCATTTTAGGATTCCATTTCCTAGTACCATGGCCAAAATGAACTCCTGCCTCCAGCATCTCTTCCAAGTTGATGTTCCAATATCTTCTTGTCATTTCTCCCCATACCCACACCTTTTTTTTTTTTTAAAAAAAAAGAGACGAGAAACCCTAAACTGAAATAAAGAATTGTTCCGATGGAACCTTCTCTTCTACCGTAGATTGGCCGTAGATAGATGAACAAGCCATTAGTCTTTTCTATTGCTTAGTATTTTGATTAACAAATACAATGAATGTACCAAATACGGATAGTCAAAAAGATGAATCTGCTTTTAGTAATCATTTCTTTTAGGAATCACGAAATCCTAGAAATGATTGTTCTGATGTATCATAGAAATTCTTTGAAAGAAAAGAAGAAAATAATTTTCTGTGGTGAAATAAAATATCTCTCATTTCCCCCCCGAATAGATTGTTTTTTTTTATTTCAAAAGGGCTCTTGTTATGTTCTTTTGAAGGGGGCACTAATCCTTTTAATCCTGTACCAACGGGTATCATACTCCCCAAAACAACGTTTTCTTTCAGGCCTTTCAACCAATCGATTCGACCCCGGAGAGCTGCTTTTGCTAAAACTCGAGCAGTTTCTTGAAAACTCGCTTCAGATATGAAACTTTGAGTATTGAGAGATGCTCTTGTTATTCCCAATAAGAGGGCTCGGTAACAAACCGCTTCTTCCAACGCACGTCCCATCCGTTCCGCTCGCAACAATGCAATAAGTTCTCCGGGTAAAAAAACATTAGACATTCCATCTTCTGAAACCAACACCTTTGATGTTATTTGACGTACAATAATTTCTATATGCCTATTATGAATCTGGACCCCCTGGGATCGATAAACTTTTTGGATCTTATTAACCAAAGAGATACGACTTTGCACTATAGTTAGTTCAGCACCAATCAAGAATGCCCACGGCATTCCAAGAATTCGTGTTATATGTTCGTTCCAACCCTCAACCCTCTTTTCGAGATTCATCGATATTGAATCAATCGAACGCACTTCTAACACCTGTTCTACTTTTGGAAGCCCCTGGGTTATATCACCAGATCTTGATTTTTCATATATAAATGTAATTAAAGTATCTCCTTCGTACAGGATTTCCCCATAATGGCCATGAACAGTTGCTCCTGGAGTGGACAAATAAGGCTTAGCTGATCGTATTACTACAGAGTCAACTTGAACAAATATAACTTGACCCGATTTTAGGTGTGGTGCATTTTTGGCTATACATAGATTTTCACAAATAAACTGCCCAAGACTCATTATTGTAGATCTTTCTTGCCAATAATTGGGATGGAGAAAATACAAATTCCAGTTGAAAATAATGTTACTGGATGAGTATGGGTTATAAATTTTCTCATTTTCATCCATTAAATAATATTTCATTTCTTGAACAGTCTGTTTTAAATTGTAAAATTGCAAATAGTCTTTTTTCAAAATCTGATTATGAGTTAGTAAATGGAAAAAAGAATAAACATTCGCAATTAGCAAGGCTGTTCCTAAAGGCCCCAGCGAATTCTTGATTGGAATTATAGGATCTTTTGTAATTTTAATTGATTCTTTTATCCCATTGTGATATTTGACATCGTTGAATGGACCCATTCGAAAACAATTGAATGATGACAAAATGATGAATGACTGGAATCCTGTATTTCTATTCAACAACATATGAATAGTTCTTTGATTTTGATTAAGGGGTTGTTGAATTCTTGTCTTGGAATAAATGGAAGAAAACGGATTGATATTGGTGCAATCTGATGCATTATCAGAGAGCAATCCTGAGCCCGATGGATCATTCCTTTTACCAATATATGAAATAGTGGATTTTACCAAGTCGATTCTTAGGAAATGTCGAATCAAACTATTTGCTCCTATTTCAACAAAGGAAGCACGGGCTTCTTGACTAGAAAAACTTTTTCTGTCTTGGTCCCAATTCAATACTACACAAGTCCGAACTAATTGAATATGAATATTTGTATCCGAAATTCCTCGAATAGGTTTACCATTTCCATAAAGGATATAATTGACAATTCGAAGTTGCACATTATCCCTTTCCTGCAAGAGATCGGGGGGGAAAAGCGTTGCTAAAGTTATACCGTCCGTTATTTCATATGTAACGACAGGCCGAACCAAAACAAAATACTTTTTCTTGCTAGGTGTGATCCGTTGAACATAGATCCAATTTTTCCATTTTTTGGATTCCTTGGACTTTTGTTTTGCTGTTTCGGGTGGTATTAAAACGCCACTATGTCGGGATATCTTATCTGTCTCTCCAGGAAAATGGATATCTCCAGAAAATATTTTCAGTTCAATTCTTTTTTTTTTTCTCTCAACTCGGACCAACCCGCCTACTCGGCTTCTTATATTTAAAGTAATTTGTGTATCTACCCCAATGATACTATTGTTCCGTACCATTATGGAAGAAGATCCGGTTAAGATATGCACTTCCTCGGGAATGAAAAAAAACCGATCGACTTTCATTTGGTATTTTGGCCTAAATTCCTTGCCTCCTCGATACTCAATCAAATCTTCGTTTGTGCCGATTGAATGCATTTCTAGAGTCCCATATTTAGTAATGCCCGAACTCTTTCTTCTGTATCGAGGATCGTCGAAATAAGCAAGAATACTATTTCTACGGAAAATGCCATTGATGGGGATTTC